>OZ020507.1:140518377-140560877 GCA_963971375.1 Platycheirus rosarum | reverse complement strand
GAGATTTAAATAAATGTTTTTATTTGGGAAAACCAGGATAAAAACCCAAAATTTGTTCAAAGAGAAATTAGGTAACAAAGGAAATTAACAGAATCCAAACAAAGAAAAATGAGGTCGAATAGTGAAATAGGCCGTTAACGTTAAGAAAAATGTAAATTATATCGCGTTCCACAGAAATTTATATCGAAAGCAAAATGAAGTTTTAGTAACAAAAAAAAAAATTACCGCAATGGACAAACTAAAGAAAAGCAATACAAATTGTAGTTATATGTTGTTTTATGTCTTTTTTAATTCCTCTATCTCCTCGATTTATTTTCCTCAACTCCTAGTCCTTATCGGTCCTCGAATCTCATTCTTTTCCTTTTTTTTTAACAACAACATATTTTAAATAAGTTTTTGAAACGTTAAGCACCCATATCAAAATACAATATAAAAAGTTACGTTAAGGCAAATTAAGTTAGAGTATGTTACGTTATTTTTAAGTTTAGTTGTAATAAAATTAATATTTTGTTCGCCTTAGAAGTTTAGGTAAGAGTTCGCCTGACTCGTTACCTCTTCAGCTCATCCACTGGTATCTTTCACGTTGTTGACCTCAGGCCCACTTGGAATAATTGTGCATATCTCAAACACCTGCTTTTTGTTGCTTTTCAAAATACTGGCTAAGTCCACCAATGGTTGATGGTACCATGGTTGCCGTCAACTTCACCAGTACTTTGCAGCCGCAACAACACAAGTATAATATGCATAGATGGTTCTTTTAATTCCCTCATTTTTTACAATGTGTACAATATGCAGTGTTGGTGTTTAATAAGATTCTAATTGCTCTATTTAACCTACAAGATATAAGTTGTAAAGAATCTATGAATCTTAACTCAATCACGTAAGGAATTGCGTACTCTTCTAAATCAGTTGTTTTATATCTATTACAACATTCAGCTTTTTGAAGATTATATTTATATTTACATCCAATATTTTAAACATTTTTTCCATTTAGTTTCAGTAGGAACATTATAATTTATCAATTCAGTTGATTCACATTTAAAACAACGTTTACTTGTAAACTATAATCATAATCACCCAATAAACATTTTTTTCATTTCAGATGCATCAACTTAAATTTTTTTTTTAAACTTTCAAAATTTGTTAGTACCAGAACCTAAAACAACAATTTCTGCTTTATTTATTTCATCAAAATTTTTAAGAATACATTTACTATCATATCCCTTTAAATTATGAGCTACAACATTTATGGCTTTTGGTAATTTACATACAAAATTACATTACATACATTACCCATAAAGCCATTCTATATTTTATTTTTTAGTTAAATGGGCAATTTGTAGTATTTTCAAATTTCTTTATTGGTGCATTATCTACAATTACTGGCTTATGAAATGTACGTATTCTGTTATAAGATTTAACTGCTGATTTAAGATAAATATGAAAATTTTCTATCAATTCTGAACCTTCTGCAATGTAAGAACGACATTTTTTGTAGTAATTATCATAAATTCCAAAATTTGTTGGTACATGCTCTTTAATAAATTTTTTTTTAAGCAATATCGTGATATTAAAAAGTGATGATATGTTCTGTATTAATACAATATATTTTTAATAATATACTAACCGTTTAAAAATATCCAATATTATTTTGGAAATAAAACGAAGGTCAGTCTTAAGCAGCAGTTGTGAATAAAGAGCGTGATAGTGGTTTTTTTAATATTTTTTTCCACTTTAAACATATTGTGTTTCATTTAATGGTTTTTTTGTACAGTCCGCTGAGATACGATACATTTGGTCCGTGTCGACCCAGATTGTACCAGTGAAGGGAAGGTACGACGGGAAAGAATTTAATTTTATTTAAAAAAAAAAATCGGACGGTCGAAAAAAGAAAATGTGTGCTTGTGCGGGGAAGGAAAGAACGGAGCTCCGTGTTCCGTAGCAGAAAGAAATAATTATAAAAAGGAAAGTAAGGTAACTGTAGGTACCACAGCAGGAGGAAGGTAAGAAGGAAAAATAAATTAATTTAAGACAAAAGAATACCTCGAGACAATTTAATTAATTTTTTAGTAACGGTCCTTTCGTTCATGACGGGAAGATTCTGTTTGCCTACGTGCAAACAAGAACTAATAAACATACATATATTATGCACCTATATGTAAACACGAAAGAACTCTTTCTCCTCTTCACGAAAGATTCGTTTACCTAGGTGACAACGTAGCAAGCAATAAGTCGCATACACATATATTTGTATGTATTTACATATCCACGAAAGAGCCACTTTTCCTTTTCACGAAAGATTTGTTTTCCTACGTGACAACGTGGCAAGCAATAAGGCATATGTTATACGACGGACGCCGCAATGTGCATTATGTATACAATACAAACTTGTATGACGAAGAATCGAAGAGAATAATTTCCTATGCACCGAAAGAATACTCTGGAAGGTTCTCCTCTTATTTTCATGTATATCTCATGGCCATTTACTACGAATGCACACAGGCCGACAAAAACAACCACCACTCCAAAGTACATTCGACAACAAAAAAAAAAAAAAAAACAAGATAAGTGTATGTAATATTATATACCATATCTAACGAAAGACATTTCTCCACCAAGCCAGCAGCGCATGCAGCTGTGGCTTTGTTTTCATGAGTGTAACTCATTCTAGTCACGACATTGAAAGTCAACGAGTGCGTACGTGGTTTTTCGTTATTTGAATTTTTGTCTTTTTTTAATTACTGTGCAGATACAAGGTGAGGGTAACATTTTTTGGTAAACAAATTTTGTGCTGCTGTCGTGTGATTATAAATTAAGTGTTCTTAAGTATTTATATGGCCAATACGTATGAACTACTCGTGCGAGGGTTCCTTGACGCCTCTCTTTGTGCCTCGGCGAGTAATATTTTGTTTGTTTGTGCGTTTGTGTGATTCCGGACGGTCGAAAGTGGAAGGAGGCACTGCAATATTAATGCAGTAGTAAGAAAGATAAGAAGGTAAAGGTAAGTTTGCAAGATGTAAACAGTGATGGGTTTTTGTGAAAGATGTATAATTAAATACCCGAGCGTAGACGTGCGCTCTGGTAAAAAAATATGAAAAAGAGGTGGTGAATTGGGCAGGAGGCACTCAAAGTACAATTGTACGAGTGACCGCACGAAAGAACATAGTAGGAAGGTGTAACTCAAAACAAATGTGAGAGTTGCCAAAAAACGAAAGAATGCTTGCGCAAGCCGAAAGAATTTAAGTCGAAAGAGCCTCAATTGGATTAAAGGGAATAAAATTTAGAAAACGAGTGTGATTTTCTTTGAAATCAAATTCGAAAGACGAAAAGCTTATTGAAAGATTAATTTTGTTTTGATGGTCCGAAAGAACGAAAGAAAAAAAATGTTTATTTTTTTAATAAAGAAGGTTGGAAGGCGGAAATATTAAAGTCATTTAGATCGAAAGAAAAAAATTAATGCATTTGAATTCAAAGAATGGAAATGTTGACAGAAGGAAATTTTGGATGGAATCAAAACAAACAAACGCTCAATAGGGTTGTATGTATATTTACAAGTTTAACGCGATAACAGCACATTACGTATTATCTTATATGTATTTTTATATGCACATAAAGGGAAACAGATCCATAAGTACCTAATCTGTATTATTAATAATTTTTACATTTATTAGCAGGATGGGAAATATATTTTCTAAGTACCTTCTGCAGCGTTTATATAATTTTATATGCACATAAAGGGAAACAAATCCATAAGTACCTAATGTGTATTATCAATAAAAAAAATTTTACATTTATAAGCAGAATGGGAAATATATTCTCTAAGTACCTTCTACAGCGTTACTATATTAATTCAGATAAAACCATGGTAGTATCGATTGATTTCCTATTTTTTTTTTGGGTAGATAACGAGAGAAAAATGAGCAGGAAAGCACAGGAGCAAAGGAAGGGCCAAGTGCACCACGGAAGAACGCAGGAACGAAGGATGACGAAGGGATGGCTAGCCAGAAATACAAATTTGAAAAGGCAATCAATGCCATTAGCAGGATGCGAGCATTCACGGAAGCAGAGGAGTTCCAAGAGGCCTCCATTGAAATTCTGGAGGTCCAAATAGAGGCATTAGCCGAAGCTTGGAAGCAACTCCAAGTCTGCGAGGAAGGTATCGCAAGGAAAGAGGACCTCCTTCTCAGGATGGAGGTCGAACGAAAAACCGCGGAAGCGGAAAGCGAATTTTTCGCAGCGACGGCAGCAATGAAGAGAAGGACGAAGGAACTAACGCCGATCTTGGCAGGAAGAGACCTGCCTTCTCTTCCTGCCAAGATCGAGAATCTCCTGTTTGCTCAACACAACATCGAGAAAACGTGGGGAAACTTCGATGGAAGCTTCACCAAGTGGCAGGGTTTCCATGACCTGTTTATAGCAGCCGTGCATGAGAACGAAAAGATATCTCCGGCCTAAAAATTCTCATATCTGAAGGCATCACTGACTGGGAAGGCACTGAGAGACCTTGGCGAATGACAATTGACGGAGCATAATTACTGTGAGGCATGGAAGCGTATGTGCCAAATATTAACAAGAAGTACGCTACTTGCAGGGAGCTTCTAAGAAAGTTTTTCTCTCTACGGCCAGTGGAAGGACCACCGAAGGCGGACAGTCTGCAGAGAATGTCCAACGTGTGCCATGAGATACTGAGACAATTGGCTGCGCAGGGGATTCCTACCGAGCATTGGGATATGATAATCGTGCATGTCCTGCACGAAAAGCTGGATCAGGAAACGGCCTGCAAGTGGAAAGAATCCCGAACGACAGAAGATTTTGTAAGGAAAAGCAGCTGTGTCCAAACTGCTTAAAAACTAGACACATCACGAAGGATTGCTTTCAAGGGCCCTTTTATCGGTGTCCTAACACACCATACCACAACAGTGTGCTTTGCCTCATGAAGGAGATCAGGAAGGCGGAAGGGACGTTCATGAAGATCCAAGACCATGGAAGGAATCGCTGCGGCGGAACCCAAGCCCTCTGCAAAAGGAAGGCGGATTGACAGATGGGGATGCCAAATAAACGTCCTCGGCGAGAAGGTGGAGGGTCGAATGAAGGAAGGAAGAAGGGAAAAATTGAGATGGAATCGGATTCAGATGGTAGCTCATCATGGAACGATTTCAAACGAAAGACATACAAGGATGTTTTAACAAATACAAATAAAAATTATTTGACGTCTTTTAATATTAATAGAAGGGAAGGTTTCACGCTCATGCCAACGGCATAAGTAAAAATTGAAATGGATGGTAAGACCTACGGTCCGATACGGGCACTTTTGGATACAGTTGCACAACCTTATCTAATGAGCCATCAACTACATAGCAACTGGCACTACCAAAGATCCAGGAAATGCGAAGGTTGAGTGGGGTGGAAGGTGAGCCATTTCACGTAAGGTACAAGGCAATACTGAAGATTAGACCATGGTTTGATTCGTTAGACTCGATATATCAAGAATTTTATGTCCTACCAGAAAGAAGCAAATGACAGCCAGTTGTGCCTACACACAATTTGGCATTGTCAACGATTGATATTTCAGAGCGGCCATTGGCTGATCCTGAATATTTGAAGGCAGATCCTATAGACCTATTATTGGGATGCAAATTTGTTGCTAAATCATTTGTTTCTGTTTCGGGACGTCAGTCCAATGGAACATTGTGCATAGATACAACTTTTGGAAAGATCATACTTGGCGAGTACGAAAGTAATATAAATAAGAAGATCAAGGAACAAGGTTTACATTTACATGTTGTGTGCATGGACAACAACCAACTGCATGAATCACTCAAGCGGCTATGGCAATTGGATGACGTTGAGTCATCACAGTGCAGGACGAAAGAACAAGAGTAAGTGGAACAGAATTTTATCAATACATTTACGCGTGATAACAATGGAAGGTTTTATGTAACGATTCCTTTAAAGGAATCAGCGATGACATTGGAAGCTCCGAACTTATAGCTAAACGCAGATTTTTTGCTTTGGAAAGAAAATTGGAAGGTGATGTAAGTCTGAAGGAAAAATACATTAAGTTTATGAGAACATATGAAGAAATGGGCCACATGAGGCAAGTAACTGGTACGGGTAACGAAAAGATAATTTATCAGAAATTTAGAGTCGTTTTTAATGCCAGCTGCAATACAATGAGGGTAGTTTCACTCAATGAAGTACAAATGCTAAGAGAAAAATTACAGAAGCATTTACACGAAATCTTATTGCGTTTTAGAAGGCACCGTGTCGCGATCAGGGCAGACATAAAAATGATGTTTCGGATGGTGAAGGTGGCAAAAGAGCAGTGGGACCTACAAAGAATATTTTGGAGGGGAAATCCAAACGAAAGACTGAAGGAATATTGGTTGACAGTAGTCACCTATGGGATGACCTCATCAGCTTACAGTGCTGTACGAGCGTTAATCCAATGTGCGAAAGAAAAAGAGAAGGAGTTTCCGAAAGCGGCAAAAGCCATAAGGGAAGACTTTTATAAGGACGATTGCACCACAGGTGCAGATTCCGAAGCGAAAGCGACGGCAGGGTTTGAGCTTAGAAAATGGAAATCTAATTTCAAAGCACTGCAAAAGAATATGAATTATGAGGAGCAGGAGTCAATCTTGATTTGGGGTGATGAGAAAGCATCAATACTTGGCCTTAAGTGGCTACTCGAGAAGCATCACATTTGTGGTGAAAACACTAGTGACTGAGAACAGAATGACGAAGAGAAAGATCGTGAGCTGCATAACTCAGCTTTATGATCCTAATAGATTCAAAGCTCCCGTAACGATTGTTGAAAAGATTCTCATCCAAGACATAAGGCGTTTAGGCGTCGACTGGGATGAAACACTATCGGAAGGAATCGAAAGAAGATGGAAAGAATTTTGGAAAGAGATAACGTTCCTAGAAAATGTAAGAATCGACAGATGGATCGGTACATCGGAAGGTACAAGAAAGGAGATACATGGATTTTCGGATGCGTCCGAAAGAGCATATGGGGCTGCGATTTATGTCAGAACTAGAAGTTCCGATGAAAGGATTAATGCAGAATTAATGACATCAAAGACGCGTGTTGCTCCGTTGAAGACGGTCACAATTCCACGATTGGAACTTGCCACAGCTGAGTTATTGGGACGACTGGCTGTCAGCGTTATCAGAACTATGGATTGGGAGGGCATAGAATATAATCTCTGGATAGATTCACTTGTTACGTTACACTGGATAAATAAATTACCATGTGACCTTTGTAGAATATCGAGTCTCATCTATATAGTCTAATACTGAAGTCAGGAGATGGAGGCACGTTGGTACGAAAGAAAATCGTGCTGATCTTTTAAGCAGAGGAATGAAGCCTTCATCTTTGGTGGACAACAAATTATGGTTTCATGGCCCGGAATGGTTATCAAAACCCCGAGTTACATGGTTATCTGAAAAGTTTGTGCCAAATGTTTCTGATGGGGGGAGGGATGAGATAAAGGTGTTTGTGATAAATAATTTCACAGAACCTCTATCCATATATGCGAAAGACCTGGGAAAGCGTATTCCTGTCACTGAATACGCTTGTACACTTGAGAAGGCACTTAATATAATGGCATATATATTTCGCTTCATTAATGTAACTAGAGCATTGGTGACGAAACGCAAAGAGGAAGAAGGAAGGTATGGAAAGAGAAAAAGACGGTCGCAGCGTCAATTTGTGAGAAGATAAGGGATAGAAGGCAGAGAAGGTGTAATTAATCAACCTTCTTCTCAAAAGAAGATGGAAGCTATAAATTACTTACAACGGAGAGAACAAGAGAAATATTTTGGGAAGGAACTCGACTGTATCGAGAAGAGAAGGTGCTTACCTGACAAGAGCAGAATAGAATAATTGAAACCTTTTGGAAAATAAAAAGATTTTAAAAGTGGGAGGAAGGTTGGAAAGAGATGGAATAGGAGAGAAAGCATCCAGCGATCTTACCAAAAGGATCAAGGCTGTCATCGCTTATTATGGACATTGCCACAAGGCAACTAAATACGGCGCTGTACAGGTAATGATGCAGTATATACGACAGAAATTTTGGATACCGAAGTTTTTTTTTTTTTTATAATTAACGCGCGCACAAGGGACTACTTGTTTCCCTCTTAATGTAACACACTGCGCGGGCATTAGGAAGATAGGGGAGAAGAGATAGGAGGTGTCGATTGACATTGGTTTTGAATGTTTGCAGATCAAAATGGCAAGGGAAAATCTCGCCGGATAAACTATTCCAAATTCACGGTACGTCCGAAATTGGGCTCAAGGGTGAACTGATGAGCATTCCTTGCGAGACAAGTATTACGGGCGCGAAACTTTTAAGGGAAGGAATGCAACTGGCTACTACGAGTGAACATTTTTTGTAAAAGAAACGATAAAATAAAGAAAGACATGAAACATTGCGTCGGTGTTCGAGAGGGGCAATTGAATCAGTGACAGTTCTATTTCCTATCAATCTTAACGCTCGATTTTGTATTCTATCAAGCAGGTGAAGCGATGTTTGTGAAGCACCTGCCCAGAGGCAGGAGTTATACTCGAGTTTAGGGAGTATAAACGCTTTATAAATTGTAGCCAGATCAGATGGGGGAAAAATACTTCATACACCGATACAGAAAACTTAAGCACTTAGCAGCATTCTTAAATAAATAAATAAATTTATTGGCGCCACAACTCCTTAGGGAGCCAAGGCCTAGTGACTTATACTCTCAACCATTCCTGTGTGTGTGTTGTTACTCTGCAAGAATGGAAGGGACCTACAGTTTACCGCCGAGTCCGAACGGCTACATGAGATGCACTTTTTCGAGACAAATTTTACTCTTGGAGGTTTTGTCAGTTCCTCGCAAGAGGCAGTACCCCAGAAAAAAGGTGGCTATGAGCTGGATTTGAACCCAGGTTCTTTCGCTTAGCAGTCCGACACACTAACCACTAAGCCACGGGGCACTAAGCAGCATTCTTAGCGATTTCAAATATATGGTCGTTCCAACGGAGGTCGTCGTTGACACACATACCGAGTACTGAGAGCTTTTCGGTTTCTTCGATGTAAGTGCCATTCATGGACAATGGCATTGGGGGTATGTTTAGCTTTAACGACAGAAGACAGCATTGAGCTTTCGAAGCATTAAACTCCACACGATTCTTATTACCCCATTTGACAATGCTGTATAAATCGGAGTTTAATGAGCTTGACATACGGCACCGTTGCAATTGTACGTCCGAAAAAGAAGGACGTGAATTATCGAACGAATATGAAAAGCTGAGGGTAGAGTCATCAGCAAAACAGTTAAGTGGATTAGAAGTAACAGACAGAAGATCATTTATAAAAATGAGGAAAAGAGTCGGAGACAGAACAGAGCCTTGGGGCACACCAGCATTTATTGTATGGGAATCAGACTTGAATCCGTCCAATACAACTTGTATAGAACGGTCCAGAAGATAGCTTCTAATCCAACGAACAAGAGTATTATCGATCCCAAAAGCACGCATTTTCGATAAGAGAGCTTCGTGCCAAACTCTATCAAATGCCTTGGAGATATCAAGAGCAATAATCTTTTTTTCACCAAAGCGATGTAAAGATTTGTTCCATTGTTCGGTGAGATATGCCATCAGATCACCAGTGGAACGGCAATAACGATTTCAGTGCGAGGACAAAAGGAAACAATTTTCGAGATGGAATCAGACAGTGCATCAAACTCGTTACAAGTCCAATTACTGTCAAGATTTGGACTCCTGTAAATAAAACAATAATGAATGACATGCTTGCGGACAGTGAATTTGAGCCATAAGAAGTTAAACTCCGTGTTGGAACATTGCCCATATTGGGAAAGGCTCTGGCAAGCAATATCATTCCTAACATAGACCATGAGACCATGATGGGAAAAGAGTAATGGCACCAAGCTATACCCATGTAGAGCAAATTATAATAAATCAGTATTTACTCAAACCTGGGTTTCACTTAATGCCAAAACAGCTGGCCTGTATTGAACAGTTTAGACGTACATGTGAAAGAAATTCTTTCTTATACCACGAACATTAGAATGCACGACACGAAAATCACTTACCATTTAAAAATACTTACACACTAAACACAATTCTGACTAAGTCGAACCATGCAGTGAAAATTCAAATTAATTTCTGTAATAAACAAACTGTCTTAGGTGTTATGCCCATAAGACAGCTTGCATACAAAAAATCAATTTAAATATTCAGCACAATAAGACAAACTCAGATGCTCTTATCCATTTACCGCAAGGATTATATGGTCATACGATGCCTACAGTAGATAAGAAAGAGGCAGTTAAGCACAAAGGTCTTGGGACAGATAAGAGGATAATTTGCTATGCGAATGCGTTTTATTTATTTATTTTCCACAGCGTGAGTGGGCATCTTTTTCTTTCTTCCAACGACGTGAGTGGATATTATTATTATTCTTTACAACACACGCGAGGGGTTTTTTTTCGGTTTCTCTAACGAGTGTGTAGGTATTAATTTTTTTTAAAACACTCGCGATAACAATGCGCAATAATTTTTTTTGACTTTTGCTCAATTATTTGTGCGCGCACCTTGACGTCCGGCCTCTACGAGCTTAAGAACAAAACTGAAGCGACCTGCTAAGCGAGCTGCGAAATTATATTCATAAATGTTTAGTTTGCGTGAGACATAATCATCGATTTGAAATGCAATTGATGGCTGATCTACCATCGGAAAGAGTTACACCGGGGAAAACCTTTCTACACACGGGGGTCGATTATGCGGGGCCATTTGAAATTAAAATCATCAAAAGAGCAGGCGAGTAATGTTGAGTTTCCGTTTTTGTTTGTCTCAAAACCAGAGCGATGCACATTGACCCGGAAGGGTCAAAGAACGTTGGCTTACGAAGGATACTTTTGAGCACTAGAGTTTGATGGTACGGAATGGAAATTTATGGCTCCTGCTGCGCCAGATCAAGGTGGCATATACGAAGCAGCGGTTAAGTTAATGAAAAACCACTTGACAAGAATAGCAGGAGGGAAGGTGTATATGAGCAGTTTTTGACATTGCTCACTGGCATAGAAGCAATTTTAAATTCACGGCATCATTTGCATCCACTAAGCGATGATCCAAATGACCTGCAAGCGCAAACGCCGGGACATTTTTTGGTAGGCGAGCCTCTTGTGCTGCCACTACCATTTGCAACTGCTGAATTACCAAATACGAAAGGCATTAAATTGTGGAGGGAGCGAAAAGCAATGCTCTCGCACTTTTGGGTGAGATGAAAGGAAGAATATCTATCGACTTTATATGAACGAAAGAAATGGCGAAGGGATTTAATGTATCATAAAAAGCGAAAACTTTCCACCATTAGCATGGGCGATAGGGCAAATACTGAGACTCATACCGAGCAAGGATGGACTAGTACGGAGCGTGGTTATACATACAGCAACCAATCAACTTACCAGACCAGTACAGAAGATTTGCATACTACCGATGGAAGAGCTGGAATGATTTTTTACCTTGTTGTTGTGTTTACTTAATATTATTTATTTTTTATTGGAAAAGCAGGTAGTTTTTTTAAATAAAATGCGAAAGGGTAAAAAACCATACTGTTCTGCGAACAAGCACAACGAAGTTCAGTCTTAAGCAGGCTGTTGTGAATAAAGAGCGTGATAGTGTTTTTTTTAATAATTTTTTCCTCTTTAAAAATATTGTGTTTCATTTAATGGTTTATTTACAGTCCGCTGAGCTACAATACAGTGTCTAAAAATTGTCCTGATATCGGTATTTCCTATACTTCTAGCACTTAAGCGATAAGTCTTACCCAAAATTTAGTTTTTCTCAATTATAGTTTTTTTCTAGCCACTTTGAATATTATTTATGTATGATTGGCTTTTGAAAACTTTTTGTAACTTATTAAAAAAAAATTTATAAATAATATTGTATCTTTAAACCTAATTGCGGACAATTTTGGTCATATGGCCTTCATTATCCTCAATGAAATGTTTTCATATTATTTATAATTTAACTTATACTAATTTGTTTTATGTTAGAAATAGTGCTCCATAACAAGTAATAAGTAATTGTAATGTTAATTTTCAAAGGTGAATGAAATAAAAAAGGGAAAAAGTGAATGAAGTTATTGAAATATATAAAAAAAATTCCACAAGTCATGCAGGACACGGAGGATTTGGTTCCTGGAACTGCAGCCTTTGAAGAATGCAGTAGATGGTACTTGGCAGATGGTTTCATGTGCGAGAAACTTCACTAGCCATTATTGGCCTCAATGTGGCCGGTATTGCCCAGTAGTTCTGACAATGATAGCCAAAGCAATGTGTTTTTTTTTGAAGTGCATTATTTATTACTTTTAATGAATTGAATTCGTTATTTGTTGTAATATTAAAATTATTGGATTTTTAGCTTAATTGCCCGGCAATACCCTTCCCTACCCAAATGTATGCTTTCAAGCGTAAATTCCCTACGGAATATGAAAAATGCTTGTATTTTCTTAAGGCTATTCTTGTCAACATATGTATTTGACAGCAGGGAAAGAAATTTTTCGTTTGGTTTGCTTCCTATTTAGGGCCTTACAACTTTAGAATCCATTTATAGCTGTACTATTTAAAAAAAATGCACTCACAAAACATACCCAGATAGAACAAGAAGGTCTAATATACATACAATACATGTACAGGGTGGGCCAAAAGAATTCATCCATACGATGTTGTTTGTCTCTCTTTTTTTTCTAAATGAAAAACTTCGATTCTGCTTTTTAATTATGTTTATTTGAACCTTTAGAATTGTATTGGTCAAGTCGAAAAGATGATATCGGCCAAATGGGCGCCGTCACAATTGATTGCCATGACTAGCGGGAAAAAAATTAAACCTCAACTTCGAAATTTCATCCAGTAATCCCAGACTTTGGCAGCAGGTTTTCCCACGTTGGCATGTTAAAATTCCTTTTTTTCTCCCCGTGTTATTTTGAATATCCCACAATTAATCCACCAAGTAATAAATAAAAAAAAAACACTCATGGATTTATTGAAATTATTTTATATAGCTTGGTAAAATCTTTAGAACCTAAACTTTGTTGCGATTTTGGACTGTCATACCTTATATATATACTTAACATAAAGCCTTAAGGTGTGTGTGTCCACATTAAAGAAACATGTTTTTTTAAACATTTCAGAAACATTTAAAAAACCTTTCAGAAATGTTGTTTTCTTTCTAAAATGTTTTTTAAATGTTTCTGAAATATTTATTTAAGTCTGGACATTTCTGAAATGTATATCTGTTTTTCCTTCCGAACGGAAATCTTTCTTTATTTTCATGCATTTTAGTCTAGTTGGCAGGTTTTGTTGTTTTTATTTGTTTGTTTTTGTTCATAGATGTCGCATACTTCTATTGATGGAATTCAAAAGTGTCAGTTATGTTTTACCGGTAAATGCGATTTTTTGAGTTTTTAAAAACAGATGTGAGCTTCTATGTCAACATTTTAAGTAGTTATTTTTTTCCTGAAGTGGGTTCAGGAGAGCTTGCATCGCATTCTTAATTTTGGCGACATTTTTTTGACAACTGTTGTATGAAGCTGACATTAGACTAGCAGTCCATACATAATACGTCCATCACGTAAACAATATTGTGAAGTTTTGGCCTGGCGTTCGACAAATAAAACTCAATCAAAATTCCGAAACAATAAAACAAATCTCTTTATTTTATTTTATGTCCTTAAGTTTAAATAACAGCAAATTTAACTTTTTCCACTTATTCACAATTCTAATACGTTTTTATAATTCAACACTTTTTATTTAATCTCAATTCAATCACTTTTTACTAACGCTTCCAGTAGTTAACAATTCCACTTTTGAAAATTAACTAAACTTTCAAAGCCATCTACTCATTTATTTATACAAATTTACAAACCTTTGGAAGCTTCCGTCTTGTTCTGGCACAATCTAAGCTTTCAGTACTAATTCGAGTTCGAATAAGTACTTCGAGATCGAATAAGTACTAAGTCAAAACATATTGCAAATATGTAGCATACTCTTAGGGGCATGGTTGTTGTACACAATAAATGTTGGTTGTTGTACTCAATGAATCCCACAGATGTCGTTAATTTACAAACAAGATGTATACTCCGAATATCTTAATATTTTGTTGCCACAGCACATCTTTCCCCTCTTAGTTTTGTTCATCCCGAAGAAGCACATCATCATTGTTTCCGTGGTAACGATGCAGGCGATCCACATGGACAATTTTCATTTTTGCTCTTGGTCCTCGTTAGATTCGAAAAACGACATCATTAATGCGAGCAACTACTTGTTAGGGATCTTCTTAGTCCTGCTGAATCTTGGGCAATTTTCGCTTTCTTCGATGTGGGTTGTAAAGCCATACCAAATCTCCCTCGTTGAGTTCAGGCGCTGTTGTTCTCGCATCGCATTTGGTCTTCATGCGGTCACTCGTAATTTTTTTTGTTGTTTCTTGTTCTCTGGTGAATGTCATTGATCCTTTCTTTAAAATCCAACCGTAGTCCTCTTCGCATTTTGGGGTTTCAATAGGAAATCTGAATCTTAGCTCACTTGGAAACCGTGCAGTTCGCCTAAATAAAATTTCGGATGAAGTGTATCCAGTTGTACTATGAACCGCATTCCGGTAGACCATAAGAAATAAAGGCAGTAAACATTTTTGGTCATTAGTAAAAAATATTAAAAACTCCTCAACATCTTCGGTTCCAACGCTCATCGACAGTAACAAACCAATTGTTTAGTCTTCAGAGAAGGCAAACTTGCTCGCCGCCCATTTCGCTGCCAGCTTCACGCTGCCGCATAGCAAAGTTGCCCCTCCTGTACTTGAGAATGTAAATTTTTCCATGGGACAGATTTTTTTCCGCACGAAAACAACATTTGTCCAGCCTGTCCCTAAGAAAGGTGACCCATCCTCCCCCTCCTCCTACCGACCCATAGCACTGACATCCCTTCTTTCTAAGGTCATGGAAACACTGATTAACCGTCAGCTTAAGGAATATCTCGAAGATCGAAAGCTTCTCAATGACCGTCAGTATGGCTTCCGCAGCAACCGTTCCACTGGTGATCTGATGGCATATCTCACCGAACAGTGGAACAGATCTTTGCATCGCTTTGGTGAAAGTAAGATTATTGCTCTTTATATCTCCAAGGCATTTGATAGAGTTTGGCAAGAAGCTCTCTTATCGAAAATGCGTGCTTTTGGGATCGAAGATACTCTTGTTCGTTGGATTAGAAGCTATCTTCTGGACCGTTCTATACAAGTTGTATTGGACGGATTCTAGTCTGATTCCCACAAAATAAATGCGGGTGTGCCCCTGGGCTCTTTTCTGTCTCCGACTCTTGTTACAGTTTTTGCCGCGAATTTAGTAACTCCAAAAAAAATTAAAGTTTTTAATCAACGCGTACGCGCACTGATTACAACGACGACCACGAACGAATACACAAAAAAAAAGAATGCAAAAAAGTGCAACTACAGCTCGATAAATAAAGCTGTCACCACGGCTGCTCAGCTGGGATGATGGGTTCAGTGGAAGAGTTTTGGATTTCTTTTGATAAACTTGATTGATTTATCGAATCAAAATAGTTTATCAAAAGAAAAATATATGTGTACATATATTGCTGCACAGTAGAGTGCAGATAAAGTGGGCGCCAGGAATTTTTTTTTTTAACCGAATTAGAAAATTCCAAAACTAAATGCCGAATATACAGATAATTGAAATAAAAGAAAGAAAGTTCAATTTGATTAGTTATTTTATTTTGGGAAACCGTGGGATAGAAGACCCCTGGATTAAAACCCAAATATGTTTTAAAATAAAAAGGGTGGTTTGAACAATTCACAATGGCCGTTTGATATTGAGAAAATTACAAAAAGAAATGTAATTAAAATCAGATAAAAGAGAAAGCCAATAAAACCAAAAGAAAAAAAATGGGTTTTTAATACAATAAAAGCGCGTCCCAAAATGATATAGGAAACTCGAATATAAATATATATATATATATATATTTTAGAATAAAAGAAAATATGGATTTATATTTTTATATTCAGAAAACAACACAAACTGCTTATCTTTTTGTATCTCCTATATTCTTTTCTCCTTTTAAACCTCTCTCTCGTGCCGAATCCTGATTTGAGTTTCAAAAATAATCCTCGATGCAAAAAAAAAAAAAAAAAAAACAATGTCTCCTCCTCGATTCTTTTGTTTTCTTCAAAATTCCTCGATCTTCCTTTACAAAAATTTTTGTCGCTTTCAAGGCTCTCACAAGAGTGTCCTCCAAGCTCATTTTTATCTACTCCATTCCTCATTCGTCCATTCCAGTCATTTAATCATACATACAACACAACCATTCGTTTTCGATATCCTCAACACGGCATTCTGGCTTTCTGGAAGCTTGGCGCTAACGAAGAGAGCCACCGTTGATCTAACAAAACTTTACTCTCACACACATAAACACGATTTCCACAAGTTGTTGGATGTGTTTCCAAAACTTGCCGAAACATAATGGACGAGTTCAGAACCCTTCCCAACTATCTATTTTCGAAAAAAAATTGAAAAAGACATTAAATTGAGAAGAAGTCTCCACTAGGCTTTTTCTCTCTACTCTACTCTACTATTAACACGCGGGATTCTAGACGTGAATTAATTACCGAAATCTGAGATACAAAGAGGAGCGTTACTTTTGGATCATTTTCAACTTTTATAAAACCTAACCTTACACACGTTAAAAACCCATTTTGTACATTATTAAATTTACAACGTTTAAATTAAAGTTAAAAATTACGTTACGTTAATATGCATTAAAAATTGGAAAATAAATTGATGCAAGTTGGAGTCTACCTGACTCTTTACTTTAAAGACTCATCCGCCGGCTCTCTTCCCGTTTCAAAACCTCGTGCTGGAACTCGAACACCTGCGTTTGTTACTTTTGCAAAACATTGGCTTGATACACCAGTGGTTGATGAGACCATGGTTGCCCTCAACTTCGCCAATATTTTGCAGCCGCAACGAAAAAAAGAAAAGGGAAAAGAACGACCGTAGGGTAGTTTTTGCTGCGGTAAAATTTACCGTAACAAATCCCACCCTTACCTCCCAAGAAATGTGTTTACTTTTCAGGAAAAATAAACCATTTCTTAAGGCTCAGCCAGGATTGGAGGGTTAAACAACAGGGTGGACAACACAACACAGGTTACCATCATATTTAAAAAAGAGAAAAAAAATAATTAGTGACACGAAATGAAAATATAAAATTTGACAAAATACCAAAAGAAAACAGGACAAATAATTAAAACGTCAATGAAAAAAAACAAGGAACTTTTGACTTAGTGTCAATATATGGCTTTAAATCCTTAACGTGCCACGTTCCCCGATCCTTCCCCTTATCGTCTATCAGGACGTATGTCCAAGGTGTCACCCTCCTACTGACCCTATATGGGCCAACAAACATGGTCGCTAATTTTCCTGCAAAATAGTTTGCCGCATCGGACAAAGAATAGTTCCTACGCCAAACGCGATCACCAAGTTGAAACTGTGTGTCTCTTCTTTTCAAATTATTAGTTTTAGCGGCCTTCTTTCCCACCGCCTCCAACTTCCTAGCTGTCTCCTGTCTCAGTTTCTGAAACTGCCTAACGGTATCCCCTCTATCTTTTCCCTATCACTATCTCTATCTCTAAGCCCTACATTATGGCCACTAATAACCATGTTCCTACCAAAGTTCGCGAAAAATGGCGAAACACCTAGCACCTCATGTTGCGAAGTTCGAATTGCACAGGCCACTTTTGCCAGTTGTGAATACCAACTCCGCTGGTTTTCGGAGACGTACGCTCGGAGCTTAGTCTTAATTATTTGGTTGATGCACTCCGCAGGATTCGCTTGCGGGTGATAATGCGCCGTATACCTAAGTTGTGACACGTACGCTTCACTAAGCGTCTTCAGTTCTTTGCTACGGAACTGGGGACCGTTGTCACAGACGATCCACTTTGGAACACCGAAGAGAAGAAAAACGTTTTCTTCCAATTCCCAACAAACCGCTTTCACCGTGGCCGACCGTAACGCGAACAATAGGGGAAATTTACTGAAATAATCGACGACCGTTAATATATACATAAGGCCGCGCGATGACTTCGGTAGTGGACCTACAAGATCCACACAGATCGTTTTCCACGGTTGGGAATTTCCTACCCTCTCGGTCATAAGACCAGCTGGTTTCTCGTTAACCGATTTCACTTGTTGGCAAATCTTACAATTCCTAACGTATTTTGTAATATCCCCTCTCATTTTGGGCCAGTAATATTTTTCTGCTACCCTACCAAACGTTTTTTTAACTCCCATGTGTCCTGCTAATGGAGAATCATGGCACTCGTTCAAAACTCTTGACCTTTCATTTTTACCTATCACTTTACTTCCATCACTCACTCTCTTCATGAACTACGATATGGTTCACCCTAACATGTTTAAAGAGCCGCCCGTCCTCTACTTTCCAGGATGGGTATTCTAATGGGCTCTTTTCTACTAAAGATTTCATTTTTATTACCTAAGGGTCTGAATCCGCTTCTGAGATTCCAGCTAAATCTGGAACTCCTCGCGATAACATATCATGCCCTTTCTATGGATGATTTTGAAAACAAATTGCTGGAGCGAATGGCCCAACGAGCTAATCTACCCTGCGGATCCTTAAGGTTACTTAACCATACCAAAGAATGGTGATCAGTCACGACAGTAAATTGAACGCCTTCGACATACGGTCGAAACTTTTCGATCGCCCATAGTACGGCCAAACATTCCTTTTCCGTCGTAGAGTAGTTCCTTTCATTTCTATTCAATGACCGACTCAAATAACATATAGCTTTTTCGCCATCTTCAAACTCCTGCGAAAGTACGGCCCCGATACCAAAATCTGACGCGTCTGTTTGGACCACAAATGGCCCACAAAAATCTGGACATGTCAGAATCGGTGCCGTAACCAAACATTCTTTGGCTTTCCTAAAACTTTCTTCACATTCTTGGGTCCACTCAAATTTCTTACCTTTCTTAAGGAGATCGGTAAGAGGCCTAACTAAAATTGCAAAGTTTGGCACGAATCTTCGATACCACGAAATAGTACCTACAAAACTCCTAATTTCCTTCACGTTTTTCGGTGGAGGAATCCTCATCATGCTTTCCACTTTTTCTGGGTCTACATGGAGCCCGTCCCTATCAACTACATAACCTAGAAATTTCAAAGAAGGCCTACAAAAGTAACACTGCTCCCTACCTACTTTTAAACCCGCCTCTCCTAGCCTTTTAAAAACTTCTTTGAGAATTCCTAGGTGTTTCTCAAATCGGTGACAATGATAATGTCATCCAAGTACACAAATACGAACGGTTCTAAATCGGGACCTACAACGTCATCAATAACCCTTGCTGAGTTGCCGGGGAGTTGTGTAAGCCGAATGGCTCCCTACGAAATTCAAAGAGACCCCGGCCTGGCACGGTAAAGGCTGTGTACTTACGCGATTCTTCCTTCATCGGAATCTGCCAATAAGCAGATTTAATATCTAAGGAGGACAAGTACTTCGCGTTTTGAAGCTTGTCCAAAATCGCTGAAATAAACGGTAGTGGATAAGCATCCCTATCAGTAACTTCATTGAGTTTCCTATAGTCAACGCAGAACCGAAAACTACCATCCTTTTTCTTAACAAGAAGAATCGGAGATGCCCAAGGACTTTTGGACTTCTCGATCACTCCAGCTTCTAACATCTCTTGGAGTTCCTGATCGATGTGTTTTTGAATCGCAGGTGACACTGGGTAGTATCGCTGCTTTATCGGTTCTGCGGACGTCTTAAGCTTGTGCTCAACTAAGTTGGTGCACCCTAATCCTTCGGTCATTGATTCAAAAAGCTGATCTAAAACTAATTCTAACTTTTTGCTCTCACTTTCGTTTAAATCCGATTTTTCCCTAATAGCTTCCATGTCTGTTATTGACGACACTATCTGCTGGTTTGAAAAGCTCCACATACCTGATCTCAAATCCGGGACTATGCCCGATAGTGCCCAAAAGTCGGCACCTAAGATCAAAAGGTGTGGGAGACTGGGTATAACCAGACACTCTATTAATAGGGATTTGTTCTCAACCTCAATGGGTAAAGAAACAGATCCAGCTACTTCTACTCCCGCCCCATCTGCTAGCGCTACTGACCCAACACTACTACTCCCTAATTTTAGTCCTAACTTCTTTAAAACTTTCCACCCATCCCCTCCTACAATGGTGCGTGAAGCTCCCGAATCAAGCAATCCTAAAAACTTGATTCCATAAATTTGTACTCCTAAATATGGTCTACTATCTCTGTTACAATTGTAACACCTAACGACCTGTCTAAAAGGGTTCTCTGGAACTGAAGCAATAGCCGCAACTCGGTGTTGTCTAGACGAAATCGGTTGTTAACCACATTCTGGTTCCAACAAATGTCTACCTCTAGTTGGTGGAGTAAAACTATCTACATTTACCTTAAGGGTATGAAGTGGTCATGGCCATTAACGAACAGTGCTGAACGCGACAATGCTCATGCGCATTACTGAATGCACTTAGAATACAATATGAATGTGACAACATTCTTGTGGCATCATCTCGTCTCTTTTTAGTCGACCGGCATTTTGTCTAATGAAAAAGATTTTTTTTTTTTGGGATTTGATATCAGCGTGCTCGGCTGGAGGTTTCTCCTAAGATTAATTATCAATTAGATTTATATTTAAAGAAAACAAATGAAAAGAATTTTTAATTTTATAATTTAAATAAATTGAAATAAGGAATAAGAAAATTTTCGTTTTGTGAATCTTTGCACGTATCACATGCGGAAAAGGTATATAGCTCCCTACCTAAGACAGCAAGTTCCTTAACCGTCTTTGGTTTGGAACTCGCAATCTGCATCTGATAAAAGGGGTCTACATTCTTCCTCAATATAGAAATCATCCTTCCCTCTGATAAAGGTTCCGACAATCTTCGGAACAATGTCCTCATAGTGGCAAGGTACGCGCCGAAAGTTTCATCCTTTCCCTGCGAACGCCGATTAATTTCTTCCAATAGAAGATCATCGTAATTCGCAGGAAGGAACTCCGCTTTGAGTTCCTTGACGAGTTCCTGCCAATCTCCTAAATCATCCCTAACCGTCCTATACAACATGAGGGCCCTACCCGACAAAAGCTCTGAAGCGGATTTGAAAAGGTGGGATTCTGGGACATCGTTAGCCAGACGAAGTTCTTCCACTCTTTCCAGGAATGAATTCACTGATGCTCCACTAGAGTCACCAGTAAATTTTACCCCCCACTTCCCTACACGTTCGGTGCATTTCTGTTGAACGACCATCTGTTCAACAAAAGTATCACCCCTATCGACCCTAAGTCCTGATGAGACTCTAATATTAATACCACTGACTGAAGGACTACTGCCATCACGCTTTGGTTCGGACAATGACCCTCCAGCCAGTCCTAACACAGACCGCACACTACTTGGGGTCTGACCAACTTGTACCTGAAGTTGGGTTTGCATTTTAATTGGAGTCCTTTCTTTTCCCACGTCTTCTTCCCTATCACTATTCTCACTATCACCAGTGAGATCTCCTAGCAAACACAGCACCTGGTTGCGAAAAAAGCTAATCGTATCTTCTTCTATCTAATCTACCTATACACCATTCAATTTTCGTTACAATCTTAATGTACTCCGAAGACTTTGGATTTTTCGGAGGTACCTTAAGAAGGCCCTTGATTTCGTCAATTTTCGCTTTGATAGCCTCTATATCCTCATCAAAAGTAAAAGGGTACACCCTGCTAACCTCCATCGAAATTCTCTTAAGCAGCAAACTCGATGACCTTAACCCTTTTCTCATCTCATCTACCGAACCTACTTTCAAACCCCTGACCTTCATCTCATAGGCCAGTTCGTCCTGTGCTAAAAGCCCTATATTTATATTTAAGAAAAATTATTAAAAGAAGAACAAAAAATAATCACAAAAAATAACTAAGTTAAGAGTGTGACAATCCTACAAGAGAAATCTCCGAAACCCTATCCAAAAAACAAGAACAAAACAAATTAAATTACCTACTTTATTTAAAATAAAATAAAAATAATAATATTTTTTTTTAACCCAATCCGGGGCCCAAAGACTCACGCACTCAATCACTACAACAAAATTTAAAAAAAACTCAAAAAAAAACGACTCAATCTTAGACAACACTCAAAAGAACTCAATTTAACTCAAACACGAAATACATATCGCAAAAAAAGTCCCATGCGAGAAAAAAGGTATTAAAAACAAAATGTCCTCTTCAAATATAAAGAACACCAAAAATGAATAAAATATAATAAAAAAATATATAAAAACATCGGACAATACAGAATTAACCACAAGTTTACAAACAATAACAAAACAAAAAAATATCACCAAAAAAGCTCCTTTTTGCACTTCTGCCTCCTTTGTAAACGTTCAGCCTTTTTCCTTCAAGAATTTTCAAAGAATACACCTTTCCTTGTTATCTTTCTATAAAAAAAAACTTGCTATTAATCAAAGAAAAAAAAACCACAACACAATAAGAAAAAACTCTTCCACTTGGGCCTCACACGTTGGGCTCCAATTTGTTACACTTTTTGCCGCGAATTTAGTAACTCCAAAAAAAAATTAAAGTTTTTAATCAACGCGTACGCCCACTGATTACAACGACGCAACTATATTACTATTTGTTACACGACCACGAACGAATACACAAAAAAAAAGAATGCAAAAAAGTGCAACTACAGCTCGATAAATAAAGCTGTCACCACGGCTGCTCAGCTAGGATGATGGGTTCAGTGGAAGAGTTTTGGATTTCTTTTGATAAACTTGATTGATTTATCGAATCGAAATAGAAAAATATATGTGTACATATATTGCTGCACAGTAGAGTGCAGATAAAGTGGGCGCCAGGAATTTTTTTTTTAACCGAATTAGAAAATTCCAAAACTAAATGCCGAATATACAGATAATTGAAATAAAAGAAAGAAAGTTCAATTTGATTAGTTATTTTATTTTGGGAAACCGTGGGATAAAAGACCCCTGGATTAAAACCCAAATATGTTTTAAAATAAAAAGGGTGGTTTGAACAATTCAAAATGGCCGTTTGATATTGAGAAAATTACAAAAAGAAATGTAATTAAAATCAGATAAAAAGAGAAAGCAAATAAAACCAAAAGAAAAAAAATGGGTTTTTAATACAATAAAAGCGCGTCCCGAAAATGATATAGGAAACTCGAATAAAAAAGAAACTATGGATTTATATTTTTATATTCAGAAAAGAACACAAACTACTTATCTTTTTGTATCTCCTATATTCTTTTCTCCTTTTTAACCTCTCTCTCGTCCCGAATCCTGATTTAAGTTTCAAAAATAATCCTCGATGCAAAATTAAAAAAATAAATAAAAACCAATGTTTCCTCCTCGATTATTTTGTTTTCTTCAAAATTCCTCGATCTTCCTTTTCAAAAATTTGTTGTCGCTTTCAAGGCTCTCACAAGAGTGTCCTCCAAGCTCATTTTTATCTACTCCCTTCCTCCTTCGTCCATTCCAGTCATTCACTCATACATACAACACAACCATTCGTTTTCGATATCCTCAACACGGCATCCTGGTTTTCTGGAAGCTTGGTGCTAACGAAGAGAGCCACCGTTGTGAGATATAACGAAACTTTACTCTCACACACACAAACACGGTTTCCACAAGTTGTTGGATGTGTTTCCAAAACTTGCCGAAACATAATGGACGAGTTCAGAACCCTTCCCAACTATCTATTTTCGAGAAAATTTGAAAAAGACATTAAATCGAGAAGAAGTCTCCACTAGGCTTTTTCCTACTACTCTACTATTAACACGCGGGATTCTAGACGTGAATTAATTACCGAAATCTGAGATACAAAGAGGAGCGTTACTTTTAAATCATTTTCAACTTTTATAAAACCTAACCTTAATCACGTTAAAAACCCATTTTGTACATTATTAAATTTACAACGTTTAAATTAAAGTTAAAAATTACGTTACGTTAAAATGCATTAAAAATTGGAAAATAATTTGATGCGGGTTGGAGTCCACCTGACTCTTTACTTTAAAGACTCATCCGCCGGCTCTTTTCCCGTTTCAAAACCTCGTGCTGGAACTCGAACACCTGCGTTTGTTACTTTTGCAAAACATTGGCTTGGTACACCAGTGGTTGATGAGACCATGGCTGCCCTCAACTTCGCCAATATTTTGCAGCCGCAACGAAAAAAAAGGGAAAAGAACGACCGAAGGGTAGTTTTTGTTGCGGTAAAATTTACCGTACACTCTTTTCCTTATTTTTATAAATGATTTTCTGTATGTTACTTCTAATCTACTTTTTTTTCTTTTTTTTATAATTAACGCGCGCACAAGGGATTATGTGTTTCCCTTTTAATGTAGAACACACTGCGCGGGCATTACGAAGATAGGGAAGGGAGATATAGGAGGTGCCGATTAACATTGGTTTTGAATGTTTGCAGATCAAAATGGCAAGGGAAAATCCCACCGGGTAAACTATTCCAAATTCGTGTCGTTTGGCTAAAAAAAGAATCCCTATATTTCACGGTACGTCCGAAATTAGGCTCAAGGGTGAACTGATGAGCATTCCTTGCGAGACGAGTATTACGGGAGAAACTTTTAAGGGGAGGAATGCAACTGGCTACTTCGAGTGAACATTTTTTGTAAAAGAAACGATAAAATAAGGAAAGACATGAAACATTGCGTCGGTGTTCGAGTGGGGCAATTGTTTCAGCGGCAGTTCTATTTCCTATCAATCTTAACGTTCGATTTTGTATTCTATCAAGCAGGTGAAGTAGTGTTTGCGAAGCACTTGTCCAGAGGTGGGAGTTATACTCGAGTTTAGGGCGTATAAACGCTTTATAAATTGTAGCCAGATCAGATGGGGAAAAATACTTCTTACACCGATACAGAAAACCTAAGCACTTTGCAGCATTCTTAGCGATCTCAAATGTATGGTCATTCCAACGGAGGTTGTCGTTGACACACATACCGAGTACTGAGAGCTTTTCGGTTTCTGCGATGTAAGTGCCATTCATGGACAATGGCATTGGGGGAATGTTAAGCTTTAACGACAGAAGACAGCATTGAGTTTTCGAAGCATTGAACTCCACACGATTTCTATTACCCCATTTAACAATGCTGTATAAATCGGAGTTTAATGAGCTTGACATACGGCACCGTTACAATTGTACGTCCGAAGGCGAAGGACGTGAATTATCGAACGAATACGAAAAGCTGAGGGTAGAGTCGTCAGCAAAACAGTTAAGTGGATTAGAAGTAACAGACAGAAGATCGTTTATAAAAATCAAGAAAAGAGTCGGAAACAGAACAGAGCCCTGGGGCACACCAGCATTTATTTTGTGCGAATCAGACTTGAATCCGTCCAATACAACTTGTATTGAACGGTCCAGAAGATAGCTTCTTATCCAACGAACAAGTGTATCATCGATCCCAAAAGCACGCATTTTCGATAAAAGAGCTTCATGCCAAACTCTGTCAAATGCCTTGGAGATATCAAGAGCAATAATCTTACTTTCACCAAAGCGATGTAAAGATTTGTTCCACTGTTCGGTGAGATATGCCATCAGATCACCAGTGGAACGGTTGCTGCGGAAGCCATACTGACGGTCATGGAGAAGCTTACGATCTTCGAGATATTCCTTAAGCTGACGGTTAACCAGTGTTTCCATGACCTTAGAAAGAAGGGATGTCAGTGCTATGGGTCGGTAGGAGGAGGGGGAGGATGGGTCACCTTTCTTAGGGACAGGCAGGAAAAATGCTGTTTTCCATCTTCTAGGAAAGATTCCAGAAGAGTAGGAGCGATGGAAAAGCTTACGCAGTGGCTTTGCCAGTGTGGAAGAACACCTCTTCAGAAGAATCGGGGGTATACCATCCGGGCCAGCGGATTTGTGTATATCGAGATCTTTGAGAACTCTTGCTACTGTACGAGTGCGGAAAAAAATCTGTCCCATGGAAAAATTTACATTCTCAAGTACAGGAGGGGCAACGTTGCTATGCGGCAGCGTGGAGCTAGCAACGAAATGGGCGGCGAGCAAGTTTGCCTTCTCTGAAGAGTAAACAATTGGTTTGTTACTGTCGATGAGCGTTGGAACCGAAGATGTTGAGGAGTTTTTAATATTTTTTACAAATGACCAAAAATTTTTACTGCCTTTGGGACACTGCAGAATTTTTTGCCGTAATTTTTGGTCATGCAAAAATTTGGTTCTTTCAATAACGGAGTTGCATGAGTTTCTTGCTTGTTTGTGCTTTTTCCGATTTTCCTCTGTAGGGTTGGCTTTGCAAGATCGGAAACTTACTTCTTTGAGCCTGATAGCTTCTTTACACTCAGAATTAAACCAAGACTTTTCTTTAGGTTTAATGCTTTTTACTCTGTTAGGAATAAAAGCACGCATCCCTAGAAGAATCACATTTGTGATCATTTCGGCACTGGCATCAATGTCACTATCGAGGAAGCATAGTGACCAGTTAAAGTTTCGGAAAAAGATATTCAGGCCGTCCCAGTTGGCTTTCTCGTATTGCCAAACGGTCCTGGTGGGAAGTTTTTCTTTAACTGGATGGATGAGAAATTAGCTGAAATGATATAATGGTCTGAAGTGCCAAATGGAGAAGTTACACTAATGGTATATTTATCAGGGTGAGAAGTCAAGAGTATGGGCGGCTTGCCCAGCAACATCCGGTATACGCGTTGGCACATCGATCAGTTGGGTAAGGTGATATAACCCGGCAAAGAGCTCGACATACCTTCCTTCGGGTGTTGTCTGACCAGAATAGCGGAGCCAGTTGGAATTGTGTATATTGAAATCGCCCGCAATAACGATTTCAGTGCGAGGACAAAGGGAAACAATTTTCGAGATGGTATCAGACAGTGCATCAAACTCATTACAAGTCGAATTACTGTCAAGATTTGGACTCCTGTAAATAAAACAATAATGAATGACTTGCTTGCGGACAGTGAATTTGAGCCATAAGAAGTTAAAGTCCGTGTTGGAACATTGCCCATATTGGGGAAGGCTCTGGCAAGCAATATCATTCCTAACATAGACCACGAGACCATGATGGGAGAAGAGTAATGGCACCAAGCTATACCCATGTAGAGCATATTCTGATAAATCAGTATTTACTCCAACCTTAGTTTCACCTAATGCCAAAATAGCTGGCCTGTGTTGAACAGTGTAGATGTACACGTGAAAGAAATTCTTTCTTAAACCACGAACATTTGAATTCACGACACAAAAATCACTTACCATTTAAAAACACTTACATACAAAAACACAACTCTGATTAAGTCGAACTGTGCAGTGAAAATCCAAATTAATCTCTGTAATAATCAAACTGTCTTAGGTGTTATGCCCATAAGACAGCCTGTTTACAAAAAATCAATCTAAACATTCAGCACAATAGGACAAATTTAGATGCCCTTATCTATTTACCACAAGCATTGTATGGTCATACGATGTCTACAGTAGATAAGAAAGAGGCAGTTAAGCACAAAGGTCTTGGGACAGATTAGAGGATAATTTGTTATGCGAATGCGTTTTATTTATTTTTTTTTTCTTCCTCAGCGCGAGTGGGCATCTTTATCATTCATCCCACGACGCGAGTGAATATTATTTTTATTTTTTTTACAGCACACGCGAGGGGTTTTTTTTCCAATTTCTCTAAGGAGTGTGTATTATTATTTTTTTTAAAGCACTCGCGATAACAACGCGCAATAATTATTTTTTGGATTTTGTTTAATTATTTGTGCGCGCACCTCGACGTCCGTCCTCTACGAGCTTAGGATCGACACTCTGTTTTGCTGACGACTCCACCCTCAGCTTTTCATATTCGTTCGATAATTCACTTCCGTCACCTTCGGACGTACAATTGCAACGGTACCATATGTCAAGCTCATTAAACTCCGATTTATACAGCATTGTCAAATGGGGTAATAAGAATCGTGTGGAGTTTAATGCTTCGAAAGCTCAATGCTGTCTTCTCTCGTTAATGTTAAACATACCCCCAATGCCATTGTCCATGAATGGCACTTACATCGAAGAAACCGAAAAGCTCTCAGTACTCGGTATGTGTGTCAACGACGACCTCCGTTGGAACGACCATATATTTTAGATCGCTAAGAATGCTGCTAAGTTCTTAGGTTTTCTGTATCGATGTAAGAACTATTTTCCCCCATCTGATCTGGCTACAATTTATAAAGCGTTTATACGCCCTAAACTCGAGTATAACTCCCACCTCTGGGCAGGTGCTTCGCAAACATTGCTTCACCTGCTTGATAGAATACAAAATCGAGCGTTAAGATTGATAGGAAATAGAACTGCCGTGAAAAATTTGCCCCACTCGAACACCGACGCAATGTTTCATGTCTTTCCTTATTTTATCGTTTTTTTTACAAAAAATGTTCACTCGAAGTAGCCAGCTGCATTCCTCCCCTTAAAAGTTTCTCCCGTAATAATCGTCTCGCAAGGAATGCTCATCAGTTCACCCTTGAGCCCAATTTCGGACGTACCGTGAAATATAGGGATTCTTTTTTATAGCCGAACAACACGAATTTGGAATAGTTTACCCGACGAGATCTTCCCTTGCCATTTTGATCTGCTAACATTCAAAATCAATGTTAATCGGCACCTCCTATCTCTCCCCTCCCTATCTTCCTAATGCCCGCGCAGTGTGTTCTAAATTAAAAGGGAAACACATTATCCCTTGTTTGCGCGTTAATTATAAAAAAATAGCATTCGCCGATTCCAATCCCGTTGGTTCTCGTTTACGACTTTGGACAAATGTTCCTTAAAGGTCTTGTTAAATCAATCTACCGTTGCATCAGACCGTGGACGAAGAAGTTTTGTCCTTGTTTTCTTCAGCCCGAGTGATGCGCATATTTCCTGGAATACCTTCGACGTAAAGTTTCGCCACCCGAACCTGCACTCAGTGGTCCGCTATCTGCTCGACAACGGTCTTAACTTCTTGATTGGCTATCGCAAACGCTTCGGGCCACTTGCTGAAGTAGTCCATGACAACAAGGATGTAACGGCTACCGTTTTCACTTTCCCGGAATGGGCCTTTGATGTCAACGGCGATTCTTTCAAACGGGGCGCTCACGTTGTACTGGTGCATTTTACAACTTGTTTTGACTTTGTGTCCCTTGCTAGCCGCGCATGTTGTACACTTTCGACACCAGATGTCTTTTCCGTTTGGATTCTCCATAGATTACTTCCATGCAAGGATTGGCTCAATGTCAGGGTCTTCTTTTTGTGCATTACGAAGTTCTTCGGCACTCCAAACCTCTACAGTTTTGGTTCTTTTTCTGTGGGCAGAAATACCTTCGTCCTTTTCCTCTTTTCGCACACAATGTTTGCAACTGGGCTTACATTGTCTTCGGGAAAGCGCGCCTGCATTGAAATGCGTTCTTTCTTTACGATGCTGTACTTCGAAGTCGTAAGTCTGCAATCGTTTGATCCATTTTGCTACTTGCCCTTCAGGATTTTTGAACTGTAGCAACCATTTTAAAGCGGCGTGATCGGTACGCAGGATGAATCTCTGTCCATACAGATATTTATGGAAATGTTTTGTCGCCGGTATCAGAGCAAGGAGTTCCCGTCTGGTTACACAGTAGTTTCTCTCTGGTCGCGACAGAACTTTGCTGAAAAAGGCTACCACTTTCTCCTACCCATCGTGTATCTGCGACAGAACTGCTCCAACATCCACATTACTAGCATCCGCGTCCACAATAAATGTCTTGCCAGGGGTGGGGTAAGCTAGTATTGGTGCCTCACAAAGTCGCTGTTTTAGATGTTGAAAGCTTCTTTCGCACTCACCTGACCATTTAAATAGTCTACCCTTCTCAGTTAGCTGGTGCAGACACTTTGCGATTCCGGCAAAATCTTTGACGGACCTCCTGTAATAAGTGGAGACCTAGAAAGCTCCTCAGCTGGTGTTTATCTTCGGGAACTGGCCAATTTCTCACGGTTTCGATTTTCTCCGGGCCAGTGTTTACTCCATTTGATGATATCACATGTCCCAAATATTTCACCTCAGCTTTGAACAGAGCACATTTCTTTGGATTTAGTTTTAAATGTGCAGTTCGAAGTCGTGTAAACACCTCCCTCAAGTTGTCGCGATGTTCAGCGAACGTCTTTCCCACAACGATGACGTCATCCAAGTACACCAGGCAGGTTTTCCATGCCAGAACCTGTAACACACGTTCCATTAAACGCTCAAAGGTGGCTGGAGCGTTACACAAGCCAAATGGCATAACAGTAAACTGCCATAGTCCATTTTCCGTTGTGAAAGCGGTCTTTTCTTTGTCTTCTGGATGGATCTGTACCTGCCAGTAACCACTTTTCAGATCGAGGGTGGAAAACCATTTCGCTCCAGAAAGGGTATCCAAGGTGTCATCTATTCGAGGCAATAGGTAGCTGTCCTTCTTGGTGACATCGTTGAGCCTCCGGTAATCAACGCAGAATCGAGTGCTGCCGTCCTTCTTTTTCACCGACGTTTAGACCGTCTTTTTCCATGGTTGATATCATCTCATCGACTTCCAACTGTTTTGCCAATGGAAGTCTTCTAGCAGGTTGTCGGATCGGTTTGCTATCGCCGGTGTCTTTTCAGTGCTGTACTTGGTGTGTTCGACCATAGTCTCCATCCTGCGATGCAAATATATCAGCAAACTCGCCAATGAGATTTTTGGCCATGGTTTTCTGCTCCTGATTTAGCTCACAGTTTCCAAGGATAGCATTACATACCTCAGCCAATTTTGTTGCAGAAACAGGACTCGCAGATTCACTCCCAGATGTTGTCGATATGGCTGCAATGGGAACGCATCTTCCAATCAGCTCTCCTTGTCTGAGCTTGACGGAGTGTTTGTTCGGATTCATCAGCCTTACCGGAACCATGTTTTTCTTTGGTTCTACTAAAATTTTTCCAACGATATAGCTTGGAAAGTCTTCTTTATCATCTGCTTCAACGAAATAGAATCGGTGGTTCCCAGGATCACCCTCCAAACGCGTCCAAAGAACTGTCTCTGAAGAAGGGGGTAGGACTTCATCTCTGCTTATAACCGCCCGAACATTCACAGCGTTCTCGTTTCCGTATACCATAGGGATCTCAATGGTTCGATACCTTAACACTTGCATTTGAAGGTCTATGATTACCTTGTGTGTCTTCATGAAATCCACTCCTATGATGTATTCGTCGAATATGTCGGCTACCAAGAATGCATGTGAGAAGGTCAACCCTGCCAGTTGTATTTTTAGAAATACCTCCCCGTATACTTTTGCTGCTTTTCTGGTAGATGTCTTCAGAGTGTAGCAGCTGGTGTTATGTAGCCAAGACGTCTGAACAAGGTCTCTTCTGATTATGGAGGCTGTGGTAGCTGTGTCAATAGACACATTTTGGGTTTCTGATGGCTGTCTTTACTGTCATCTCTTGCTGCATCGTCTTGGGGGCGTCAATTCTATCAACCAACTTCAGCCCCACGAAGTTGGTTTTTCCTGCTGTTGATCAGAAGCTTGTCCAGCAGTGTGAGTGTTATTTCGTTATTTCTGCTAGATGCTTTGTCATTCTGCCTCTTCCTTGCACAATGTGGGCAGCTTACCTATCTAGTTGGAGATCTGCATTTTCGCTCTAGGTGTCCTAGCTTGTTGCAAGTCCAGCATCTCATTTGACCTCGAGCAGTGTTTGGGTTTTGTCTTTCAATGTCGATGCGTTGACATGAGGACTCTAGCGTAACCATTTCCCTTATGCAATGGCAACCTTGCATGGCTTGGCCTGCTGCTTCCATTGTCAGGGCAAATGCTAAAGCTTCAGCGAGCGTTTTCTTACCTGCCATTTTTACAGCCATTTGTAGTTTTCCATCTGCAATGCCATAAGTGAAAGCATCGGTTGTCAATTCGTTTATGATTTCCCTGCTGGTATTGAAATAAGACGAATTCGCCAAGCGCTCGATGTCAGCTTGCAATTGTTGTAGCGTTTCACATCTTGTCTGGACCGTTCGGTGCAACTGGACTCGGTAAACTTGCTGCATGTGGTCGTCACTAAACCTCATCTCGATTGCCTTGACCATGGCATCATAATCATGATGTTAGTCTTCAGGAATGGTATGCAGCAATTGACTTGTCTTCGTTGTCAAAACTGTTCGTCAATGCGGCAGCTTCGAACTGTCTTTAATAAATTGGCCATGATGCTTTACCATCAAAGACAGGAGGATGCATTTCTTTTCTTCGTGGACCGTCGCTCGAATATTCCCGAACATTCTGCTCTTCAAAGAATCAACCTCCTTAGCCAGATGTTCGTACTGTTGCTCTACACTTTCTTATTGCTTTGCGAACTTTTCTTCTAAGTTTTCTGGTCTAATATTTGGAGTCTTTTGTCGAAGAGAACATTCTGTGTATCGAGCATGTTTTCGAGAGCATCCCTTTGTTAGCTAAGTTCCTTCTGAAGAACTTTTAAAGAATTCTTCTGCTCATTCTTCTGTTCTTCGAATTTACTTTCGAGAACGTTCTGTTGTTCTTCGAGAACGTTCTTTTGTTCTTCGAATTTCGACAAAAGAAACTTCATTAAAGCAGGCATTTCATTGGTCATACTTACTGTGCTTTTTCTCCCTTGTTCTTCAACATCGAACAACATGGTATCGGGGTCTCCACCAACCTAAGTTATAGCCTTCTTAAGTTGGAGCAATAGTTCATTTTTCAGCCTCGCAGCTTGAAGATTTCTTTTTCCTAATTCTTCTTTCAAATCAGCTGTTGTCAATTGTTCTAATTTGCGACCCATTTTATAAACCGAAGCACAATTTTCGCGAAACAGTCAGTTTTACTTTAATATCTCTACTAGAAAAATCTTTTTCAAATACTATTTTTAACAAAAATATTCGCTATTCCCAATTTTATAGCACAATCAGTTCAATAGTTTTGAAAATAAACTCACTCTTAATGCCATCTACTCTTGTATATATTCAAATTTACTGACTTCTGGAAGTTTGCCTCTGGTTCTAGCACAATCTAAGCTTTCGGTACTAGTTCGAGTTCGAATTAGTGCTTCGAGTTCGAATTAGTAGTCAGTCAAAACATATTACAAATATGTAGCATACTTTTAGGAGCATGGTTGTTGTACACGATAAATGTTGGTTGTTGTACGCAATGAATTCCACAGATGTCGTTAATTTACAAACAAAATGTATCCTTGGAATATTTAAACATTTTGTTGCCACATCACAATATGTATACGTCTATGATTAACCTGAATAAGACATATACTGAATGGATATTGTAGATCTTTTTAGTTAATAAAAGTGAAAGAATTGTATACATGTATAATTTACGTACATTATACAATAAACATTTGACATCGAATCATATACATTTATTATATGTATACGAAACATGAATTAAACGATAAAGAAAAATCCAACTGCATTGTAGTCAAAATTACGTATTTATATACGTATATTGAACGTGTTTTTTCTACATATCTTTGTGGAATATTGTTCATCTTATATACATATAATATTTGTTAGTTATCTTACGTTTTCGATTCTCAGATCTGAAGTTATTCAATGAACGTATAATATACGTATATAAAAAATCAAAGATTCCATGTATTACAAAGTATTTGACATCGAATTATATACATTTCTTGTTTGTATACGAAACATGTATTGCTGTCAAAATTCCGTATATATATACGTATATTGTACTTGTTTTTCTTCTACATATCTCGGTGGAATATTGTACATCCCATATACTTTTTAAAATTGTTAATTATCTTACGACTTCAATTCTTAAATCTGAAGTTATTCAATGAATGTATAATATACATATACTAAACATCAAATTTTCCATGTATTAGTAATGAAGATGTATTGCTACGAATTCCACAACGAGATTGGCAGAGTGGTTCAGCCTATTGGTGCCAACGGACCCGGGTTCGATTCCGACATGAGGTAAGTACTTTTATTTACTATAAATATAAATAACAAATAATCAATAAAAATAATAAATTACAAATCATTATAGAATGCAGAAACCACAAGAAAATGTAAAATCAGAAAAATATAAACACAAAAAACTATTTTCTATTCTTCACCTAAGTACGCCTTACAAACGTGTATTGCGAAGTGCTTTTTATGTTTAATATACTTCAATTTTCTGTCAATAATATGTCAAATATACGTTAATACGATGTCGCCGTTGACGTCTGTAAGATGTATTTAATACGTATAACGAAGAGCTAAATGTTTGCTTGTATCCATATAATATATACATATATTCTACGATTATGTATATATGTATTATATGGATATTAGCCAGACATTTAGCTCTTCAGTTAACGTCTTACAGACGTATTTGGTGCCATCGTTCTTATGTTTAATTTACGTCAATGTTCTATCTTGGTAGGTATATGATTGTAATCTTTTATATACAACTGTTTATGTTTTCATATTCATTTATTTTGTAGGTATGCATTTCAAATTTATATAATATGTAAATTGTTAGTTTTTTGTAATGTAATGTAATGTAGTTTTTTGTTTAGTAGACACGTATATTTATTATTTCATTTTCTTCCTTGTTTATCGTTTTCAGCCATTAAATATTTTTTTAAGCTATTTCACAATTTATTTCTTACTTTCCTCTTTCTTAAATAAACAGATCTCTAAGAGAATCGTCTTTATAAAAAACCGATAAAGTTATACTTAAAGAAATGCTAACAAGCTTATGGTATGTGCTTAAAATTTCTTTCAGTTTGACTGTAGCTTAATGTTATTGTTGCACCATTTTTGAAGTTGGATAAATAAAGGCATCAAGGAATTTCAAAATAAAAAAATTACACAATACCATATAAATTAATGCTTAAATTCGATATTAATTTGTATTTATTTGAATGTGAACTTTAAAACTCGCTTCTTGAAGCCAGTTGATCCTTTCTGTGGTAATAAGTTAAAACAACTTATGTCTAATTTTGTTATTTTTTAATATGAACGAATGAAGTTTTCAATATTTTTTAAAAAGACATTTTTATTTCTTAAAAGAAAGTACTGCAGTCGGGTTTATGAAATTAATTTCTTGAATAGAAGTTTGCAATATCCAATTAATTTCTTCTTTGTTTTTTTTAAACAGAGTATAACAAAGCTGGTAAAAAGCTATTTAAGGAACTTAAACTGTTTTAATAGATTTTTTTTTAATGAATGTAGTAGCTAAAGTGACATAAGATGTTGTATACAATTCTTTTAAGATTTTTGTAACATGAGTCAACATAAGCTGTTTAAAAAGAAAACGCAAACAACTTTAGATCAGACATAAGCTTTAATATTGATAAAATAATTTTTGTTGCTTTTATTTTACATAATTTTATTAAACATCAAAATTAAATATTTTGTTAACTCTTTTTTAATAAAAATCATAACTAATATAAATTAAAAGCTACAAACAAAATATAAAACTAACAATTCTTATTTTTTTAATTTATCACAGCTTGTTATTTCTTAATAAAACAAATTAAAATACAAACATAGTTAAGAGAAAATATTTGGGCATTAGAACAACTTTTTAAATCCTATTTTCATCTTTTCACCTTTTTGATCAATATCACACTCCATATGAGTGGTCAATAACATCATTATTTGAGTTATTGCTAAACATTTCAAACATAGTGACAACATAACCATTTTCATTTTGGTTTTGACCCACACAACAATCAATGTAGAATATTAGATGATTGTGGAATTGTTTTAAGGTGCTGGAAAGCACTAGACGCGATTTCATTACCTCCACGGTTTGCTGTTGATTCATCCCACATATAACAGCAAGCATTATTAGAAACACAGTCATGAAGTGTTAAATTATATGTCCATAATTGTCTCTTGTAGAATGAAAAATTGATTTTCAAAATGGAGTCGGAAAACACGGTTGCAAATCAAATGAAAAAAACTTTGATCGAACAATTGTTTCTTGCATATTCTTTATCATTTCCCTTGCTTTCTTACGCCAAGTCAGCAGCCTTATGATGTTCATCCTGCTCTTTTTTAACGAAAGTATCGCTTCTCCATTTCCATTTTCCATTTCAATTTTTGTTTTTAATATCTCGCATTTATGGCAAGTATCGAGCTTAGGTTTTTTAAATTTTGTATTCATTGTCTTAAATATTTTTGAAAAAGTAGAAATAGAAGCCACTGGTTCATATTTTTCACAGTATAATTTATACATACATACATGAAAGGGTCAAGCTACTATGGAAATATTTTTGGGCATTATCTCTTGGGGTATAGTGTGATTCATACGATGGAAAACTGTTAATATGATCCCGGATCTCATTTTCTATGTGAGTTTCAATCTTATTGGTTAGTCCTTTTCCTCGTTGGTCTGTTTGTGTTTTTGTTCCATTGAAGCAATTTTCTTCTTAACAACTACTTTTATAAATTGTTCTGTTTCCGACAAAGTTGAACGGAAACATTTTTGACAAACGGAAATTCTTTCTCCGTACTCTTCTAAGAAATAGTAGTTTGAAAAATTTCTATTTCTAGGATTTGTTTAATGTTTTCCGGTACTCTTGGACTTGGATTTTTCAACAATGATGAGGCCATATGTGGAGGCGTGTCGCGGATTGTAGATAATCTCCAAGTGCCCAATACTTTTAGAAAACTTTTTTCTGGTCCTCCAAGGATATCTTTGTCATGCACTTCTTCCGACAATCTACCAACGGCTTGAAATTTCTGGCTTTTATCGATTTCTCAGATAGATGATTTTCCGAAATTTCTCTTCGCTTTTATTATAGCTCGGTTTTCTTTAGTAAGCTGAACACAATCTTCGGCAATTATCACTTCAGTATCACTATAGCTCACCAATTGTTCTGGATGATTAAATAAATTTTGTTCCAAAAGATCTGCAGCTTGTCTCGTGCCTTCGCTGATGACACTTTCTTCACTGTTGCTGCCTGAACTAAGGAAAAAGTCAGGATCTTTCATGCTGCCATCATCATCAGCGAAATAAAAGAGGGAAAAGCTTCCCCAAAAGTTTTCCACATTAAATTCAATCCCCAAATTGAATGATGAAGCGGTTTCATTTAAAACTGGGCTATCAAAAACATCTGTTTCTTCCGAAATTCTTCTTACTTGTAGCATATTAACTATAAGAAATACTAAATATTTTTTCTTAATATCAACTATTTTTGTTTTTGAGAAAGCTTAGTTTTTTTGTTGCGGCTACTAGTATTGGATACGCTCTGCTCGCTTTCGGAATTTCTTGCAATTTTGTCTAATGCAAAGGCCAGTATTTGTCTTGATCTATTCATCTTTGTGTTTTAATTATTCGAAAAATTCGTTTCAGCTATTAAATAAACTTATTATACTACTAAACAAAGAAATTATAAGAAATTTTGTATGTCAAAAATATCTTCAAAAGCTCAAACTCAATGACCGTTTGATGACCAACTGATTTTAATTTAATTTATTTTCACTTAACTCGCGGTTGAGACATCCGTTACATTTGAAAAAAATAGCCTATGTTAACCTATTCAAACAAATTTGTGGACATTTTAATGAATAAATCAGCTTATGCCACTTAAGCTATTATGCTAAGTTGGGTTTGATTCAATATGCATTTTATTTAAACGGCTTAAGTCAACATAAGAATAATAATAATTCAGTAGAACGTTGGTTTGAAATAGCGTATTATTGTTCTAAGCGATTCAATTTCTTAAAATTTCAAAAGCCATAATGGCTTATGTCATGACTTAAGCTATTTAAAAAAAAATATATTTTTAATATATATATATATATATATATATATATATATTTACTACACAAAGACATAAGCTTTTATGAAAATGCATTTTTAGCCCAAGGAAACTTAAGTTACTATAATTTTTTTGAATAAAAGGGTTTATATTTTGCGTAGAGTGATGAAACCTAGACTAAAAAAAAGGTAAGCAAACGGTTAACATGCTAAGCAAATAAAATAGATTTTCACTTATTCACTAGGTAAAAGCATCAATTTAAATGCTTTTCTTTTATAGATATCTATGTTTTAATAAAGGCCTTTCAATTAATAATATGATGCCATTTTCTCATTTATTAGCTTGTTGCTATTGTTGAACCATTAATGCAAGTCTTATGATGTAATGGATAAAGAGATGTAATTAATACCTATAATAAATCAAAAAATTCACACCGCCATACATATTAAAGCTCAATTTTATTATTGCACCATTAAAACAAGTCTAATGATGTATAAGAAGTATAATGAATGAAATGGCTTGAAAACAAAAACTGTTTTTTTTTTATTTTTTAAGTTGGATAAATAAAATAAAAAAATTCACACACCGATATTCAAATTAATGATTAAATTCAATATTAATTTTTATTTATTTGAATATGAACTGAAAAACTCCCTTTTTTGTAGCCATGTCATCTTTTTATTTGCTGTGGCTTATCTGACCTCTGGTATTGTTTCCTTGAAAACTTAATTGTCCTTTAATAGACCAAATAATTGCCGCACTTAAAATTGTACATAAAATATATTGTGCCTGAGCAAAAGCATCAATTTCAATAAAGGCCTTCAAACTAAATATGCTGCCTTTTTCTCATTATTTATTTTATTCACATGCTTGCTTTAGTTAAAAATGAATCAAGTTTGTTGTAAATTCATACCTTCGACATTCCCTTATATTACATGTATTTGTCAATTGTCTTTGAAATATTTTTCCTCTTTATTTACAATCATTACAAGAAAATCATAATCTAAACGTGGTTTTTCTGGCAACGTATTGTTGTTATATTCAATGACAGATAATTTTCACAAATTGCATATAAGAAATTCCTTTCTAAGTTCACAATTTAGGACACTCTTTAAGCAAGAAAAAAATGTATACTTTTAACATTAATTTAAGTTAAATTAAGCAAAGCGTAGGTATTGATTTTTCAATGAGAAGATAAAAACTTTCAAGCTCACCAAAATTGACTTTTTAACAAAAGAGCTTTTTATATATTTCTGTTCATGCAGAAGCTGTTCATATATACCCAAATACATTTTTACTTGCGATTATAGGTAATGTAATATAATGCAAGTTATGCATTCGTGCAGATTAAAAAATTTGAGATAACAATCAAACATGACATTACGATGATAGAGAAACATATTTGAGTTACAGGCAAAATTCTGTCCGTCTGTCTGTTTGTACGGATGTATTTTGGACTGCAGCTTAAATGGTTGCGCCAATCGTCTTCAAATTTTGAACTTAAGGTTATTTTGACATTCTACAGAGGAGTATTTTCAATTTTTACTTGCGATTATAGGTACCTAATATAATGCAAGTTATGCATTCGTGCAGATTAAATTTTTTTAAGATAATAATCAAAAATGATATTACGATAATAGAGAAACATATTTGAGTTACTGGCAAAATTCTGTCCGTCTGTCTGTCTGTCTGTACGGATTTATTTTGGACTGCAGTCTTAACGGTTGCGCCAATCGTCTTCAAATTTTGAATTTAAGGTTATTTTGACATTCTACAGAGGAGTTTTTACAATTTTTTTTTTTAGCTCAAAAACTAACGGTACCTGTCATATGTACTACTGTAGGTATGCATTATATTTTGGTGAAAAAAATTTAATATGGTGGGCTAAAAACGGTACGTCCCATAGGACCGGTTTTTTTTTCTTCGGCTTTTTCGAAAACTGGTGATCCGATTACAATCAAAATCAAGAAGATGTAGGTAGCCTGAGTAATTTTGCATTAATTTTTTCGAAAACTTTTTTTTGTATTTTTACTAATTTGTTTTATTTATTTTTTTTTTTTTTTTTTGAAAAATCAATATTTTACAAACGGATAAGTGAATTTTTTTTCAAATTTTGTTTTTAAATGAACGTTATTTTTGTGCTTAAGTTTGTATTCTTGAATTATTTTTTTAAATAAAAAAAAAAGTTGTAAAATAAAAACCATTTTATTTAAAAACATCTCTAAAGATTTTGAAAAAAAAAATTCACACTTTTTCAGATTTTTTGAAAAAAACAACATGGCATTTAAATTTTTCCGCTGAAAACTATTTAACGTACTTCTTTCAAACAATCAAAAGTCAGAAAAACCGAATATAATCTTTGAAGTACCCTTAAATTTTTTTAAATTTGATTCCAAGCTGTGACCCCACATAAGAGCAAGTACCTGCGATCCAGCCGTGCAATTTATTTTTTTAGCTCAAAAATTGACGGTACCTGTCAGATAAAAGATTATTTTTCTCGAAAACGGCTCCAAGAATTTTTATAAAAAAAAATCAATGTACTACTGTAGGTATGCATTATATTTTGGTGAAAAAAAAAATTAATATGGTGGGCTAAAAACAGTACCTCCCATAGGACCGGTTTTTCTTCGACTTTTACAAAAACTGGTGATCCGATTACAATCAAAATTGATATTCAAGCAGATGTTGGTGGCCTGAGTAATTTTGCAATAATTTTTTTCGAAAACTTTTTTTTTGTATTTTTAATAATCTAATTTTTTTTTTTTGAAAAATCGATATTTTGAAAACGGATGTGATATTTTTTTAATTTTGTTTTTAAATGTACGTTATTTTTCTGCTTTAGTTTGTATTCTTGAATTATTATTTTTTAATTTAAAAAAAAAAGTTGATAAATAAAAACCGTTTTATTTAAAAAACGGCTCTAACGATTTTGAAAAAAAAATGACTTTTTCACATTTGTTGTTGTTGCTGTTGTTGTTGTTGTTGTTGTTGTTGTTGTTGTTGTTGTTGTTGTTGTTGTTGTTGTTGTTGTTGTTGTTGTTGTTGTTGTTGTTGTTGTTGTTGTTGTTGTTGTTGTTGTTGTTGTTGTTGTTGTTGTTGTTGTTGTTGTTGTTGTTGTTGTTGTTGTTGTTGTTGTTGTTGTTGTTGTTGTTGTTGTTGTTGTTGTTGTTGTTGTTGTTGTTGTTGTTGTTGTTGTTGTTGTTGTTGTTGTTGTTGTTGTTGTTGTTGTTGTTGTTGTTGTTGTTGTTGTTGTTGTTGTTGTTGTTGTTGTTGTTGTTGTTGTTGTTGTTGTTGTTGTTGTTGTTGTTGTTGTTGTTGTTGTTGTTGTTGTTGTTGTTGTTGTTGTTGTTGTTGTTGTTGTTGTTGTTGTTGTTGTTGTTGTTGTTGTTGTTGTTGTTGTTGTTGTTGTTGTTGTTGTTGTTGTTGTTGTTGTTGTTGTTGTTGTTGTTGTTGTTGTTGTTGTTGTTGTTGTTGTTGTTGTTGTTGTTGTTGTTGTTGTTGTTGTTGTTGTTGTTGTTGTTGTTGTTGTTGTTGTTGTTGTTGTTGTTGTTGTTGTTGTTGTTGTTGTTGTTGTTGTTGTTGTTGTTGTTGTTGTTGTTGTTGTTGTTGTTGTTGTTGTTGTTGTTGTTGTTGTTGTTGTTGTTGTTGTTGTTGTTGTTGTTGTTGTTGTTGTTGTTGTTGTTGTTGTTGTTGTTGTTGTTGTTGTTGTTGTTGTTGTTGTTGTTGTTGTTGTTGTTGTTGTTGTTGTTGTTGTTGTTGTTGTTGTTGTTGTTGTTGTTGTTGTTGTTGTTGTTGTTGTTGTTGTTGTTGTTGTTGTTGTTGTTGTTGTTGTTGTTGTTGTTGTTGTTGTTGTTGTTGTTGTTGTTGTTGTTGTTGTTGTTGTTGTTGTTGTTGTTGTTGTTGTTGTTGTTGTTGTTGTTGTTGTTGTTGTTGTTGTTGTTGTTGTTGTTGTTGTTGTTGTTGTTGTTGTTGTTGTTGTTGTTGTTGTTGTTGTTGTTGTTGTTGTTGTTGTTGTTGTTGTTGTTGTTGTTGTTGTTGTTGTTGTTGTTGTTGTTGTTGTTGTTGTTGTTGTTGTTGTTGTTGTTGTTGTTGTTGTTGTTGTTGTTGTTGTTGTTGTTGTTGTTGTTGTTGTTGTTGTTGTTGTTGTTGTTGTTGTTGTTGTTGTTGTTGTTGTTGTTGTTGTTGTTGTTGTTGTTGTTGTTGTTGTTGTTGTTGTTGTTGTTGTTGTTGTTGTTGTTGTTGTTGTTGTTGTTGTTGTTGTTGTTGTTGTTGTTGTTGTTGTTGTTGTTGTTGTTGTTGTTGTTGTTGTTGTTGTTGTTGTTGTTGTTGTTGTTGTTGTTGTTGTTGTTGTTGTTGTTGTTGTTGTTGTTGTTGTTGTTGTTGTTGTTGTTGTTGTTGTTGTTGTTGTTGTTGTTGTTGTTGTTGTTGTTGTTGTTGTTGTTGTTGTTGTTGTTGTTGTTGTTGTTGTTGTTGTTGTTGTTGTTGTTGTTGTTGTTGTTGTTGTTGTTGTTGTTGTTGTTGTTGTTGTTGTTGTTGTTGTTGTTGTTGTTGTTGTTGTTGTTGTTGTTGTTGTTGTTGTTGTTGTTGTTGTTGTTGTTGTTGTTGTTGTTGTTGTTGTTGTTGTTGTTGTTGTTGTTGTTGTTGTTGTTGTTGTTGTTGTTGTTGTTGTTGTTGTT
>OZ020507.1:140310760-140513177 GCA_963971375.1 Platycheirus rosarum | reverse complement strand
AATAATTATTATTATTATTATTATTATTATTATTATTATTATTATTATTATTATTATTATTATTATTATTATTATTATTATTATTATTATTATTATTATTATTATTATTATTATTATTATTATTATTATTATTATTATTATTATTATTATTATTATTATTATTATTATTATTATTATTATTATTATTATTATTATTATTATTATTATTATTATTATTATTATTATTATTATTATTATTATTATTATTATTATTATTATTATTATTATTATTATTATTATTATTATTATTATTATTATTATTATTATTATTATTATTATTATTATTATTATTATTATTATTATTATTATTATTATTATTATTATTATTATTATTATTATTATTATTATTATTATTATTATTATTATTATTATTATTATTATTATTATTATTATTATTATTATTATTATTATTATTATTATTATTATTATTATTATTATTATTATTATTATTATTATTATTATTATTATTATTATTATTATTATTATTATTATTATTATTATTATTATTATTATTATTATTATTATTATTATTATTATTATTATTATTATTATTATTATTATTATTATTATTATTATTATTATTATTATTATTATTATTATTATTATTATTATTATTATTATTATTATTATTATTATTATTATTATTATTATTATTATTATTATTATTATTATTATTATTATTATTATTATTATTATTATTATTATTATTATTATTATTATTATTATTATTATTATTATTATTATTATTATTATTATTATTATTATTATTATTATTATTATTATTATTATTATTATTATTATTATTATTATTATTATTATTATTATTATTATTATTATTATTATTATTATTATTATTATTATTATTATTATTATTATTATTATTATTATTATTATTATTATTATTATTATTATTATTATTATTATTATTATTATTATTATTATTATTATTATTATTATTATTATTATTATTATTATTATTATTATTATTATTATTATTATTATTATTATTATTATTATTATTATTATTATTATTATTATTATTATTATTATTATTATTATTATTATTATTATTATTATTATTATTATTATTATTATTATTATTATTATTATTATTATTATTATTATTATTATTATTATTATTATTATTATTATTATTATTATTATTATTATTATTATTATTATTATTATTATTATTATTATTATTATTATTATTATTATTATTATTATTATTATTATTATTATTATTATTATTATTATTATTATTATTATTATTATTATTATTATTATTATTATTATTATTATTATTATTATTATTATTATTATTATTATTATTATTATTATTATTATTATTATTATTATTATTATTATTATTATTATTATTATTATTATTATTATTATTATTATTATTATTATTATTATTATTATTATTATTATTATTATTATTATTATTATTATTATTATTATTATTATTATTATTATTATTATTATTATTATTATTATTATTATTATTATTATTATTATTATTATTATTATTATTATTATTATTATTATTATTATTATTATTATTATTATTATTATTATTATTATTATTATTATTATTATTATTATTATTATTATTATTATTATTATTATTATTATTATTATTATTATTATTATTATTATTATTATTATTATTATTATTATTATTATTATTATTATTATTATTATTATTATTATTATTATTATTATTATTATTATTATTATTATTATTATTATCATTATTATTATTATTATTATTATTATTATTATTATTATTATTATTATTATTATTATTATTATTATTATTATTATTATTATTATTATTATTATTATTATTATTATTATTATTATTATTATTATTATTATTATTATTATTATTATTATTATTATTATTATTATTATTATTATTATTATTATTATTATTATTATTATTATTATTATTATTATTATTATTATTATTATTATTATTATTATTATTATTATTATTATTATTATTATTATTATTATTATTATTATTATTATTATTATTATTATTATTATTATTATTATTATTATTATTATTATTATTATTATTATTATTATTATTATTATTATTATTATTATTATTATTATTATTATTATTATTATTATTATTATTATTATTATTATTATTATTATTATTATTATTATTATTATTATTATTATTATTATTATTATTATTATTATTATTATTATTATTATTATTATTATTATTATTATTATTATTATTATTATTATTATTATTATTATTATTATTATTATTATTATTATTATTATTATTATTATTATTATTATTATTATTATTATTATTATTATTATTATTATTATTATTATTATTATTATTATTATTATTATTATTATTATTATTATTATTATTATTATTATTATTATTATTATTATTATTATTATTATTATTATTATTATTATTATTATTATATTATTATTATTATTATTATTATTATTATTATTATTATTATTATTATTATTATTATTATTATTATTATTATTATTATTATTATTATTATTATTATTATTATTATTATTATTATTATTATTATTATTATTATTATTATTATTATTATTATTATTATTATTATTATTATTATTATTATTATTATTATTATTATTATTATATTATTATTATTATTATTATTATTATTATTATTATTATTATTATTATTATTATTATTATTATTATTATTATTATTATTATTATTATTATTATTATTATTATTATTATTATTATTATTATTATTATTATTATTATTATTATTATTATTATTATTATTATTATTATTATTATTATTATTATTATTATTATTATTATTATTATTATTATTATTATTATTATTATTATTATTATTATTATTATTATTATTATTATTATTATTATTATTATTATTATTATTATTATTATTATTATTATTATTATTATTATTATTATTATTATTATTATTATTATTATTATTATTATTATTATTATTATTATTATTATTATTATTATTATTATTATTATTATTATTATTATTATTATTATTATTATTATTATTATTATTATTATTATTATTATTATTATTATTATTATTATTATTATTATTATTATTATTATTATTATTATTATTATTATTATTATTATTATTATTATTATTATTATTATTATTATTATTATTATTATTATTATTATTATTATTATTATTATTATTATTATTATTATTATTATTATTATTATTATTATTATTATTATTATTATTATTATTATTATTATTATTATTATTATTATTATTATTATTATTATTATTATTATTATTATTATTATTATTATTATTATTATTATTATTATTATTATTATTATTATTATTATTATTATTATTATTATTATTATTATTATTATTATTATTATTATTATTATTATTATTATTATTATTATTATTATTATTATTAGTTGAGCGATTGCAACGCGAGGTTGTAAATGAAACTAAAATCAATAGGATTTGGTATTGGACTGATTCTACTATTTTTCTTAATTCGCTTCATTAATCAAAATTCTACGAAGAGTTGTCTGTAGAATCAAATTCCAGAAGAATTGAACCCTGCAGATTTCATTACTCGTGGGATTCTACCATCTGAAATTTCAAGTTCGATTAAAATAAACAAGAATGGCCGATAGGATACAAGCTTTTCCCAAAGGTCTCTGAAGTTGAAGAATATCGTCCGCAAAAGCGTGTATTGGCTGCATTTAAAAATGTGACATAACAGACTCGATGTTATATTCTTGCACCTTAAGAGGTTAACGTCAAACCTTCACTTATGTTTTAAGATCTATTCATCACTCTAGCATAATTGCATACAAATCAGCTCACTAAAAAAAGTTTTAAGGTTTTCAAAAAATATGACCTACGCTAGAAGAGGAAACTTTTGCTGAGGAGGTATTTATAAGATTGATTCAACGTAGTCATTTCTCCAAAGAATGTCATTTACTTGATTGAAAATTTTACGTACCAAATTAAGCTCGTTAGCTCGGTTTTTTGACGAAAAAGGGGTTAATTAGGGTTGGGGGTCGTTATAAAAAGGCTCACACGAAAAAGTATTACACGAAAATATATTTGGTGCTTCAGAGTACATCCAAAGCTCATGTCACACTTAATGGGGGATCTATCCAAAGCTCATGTCACAGTTAATGGGGGATCTGCCAGAAGATCGCGTTGTACCAAATCGGTTCAAAGCGTTTGCAGTTACGGGAATCGATTATGCGGGACCTATCACTATACGGCACCATATTCGCTGCAAACAAAACAAAGAAATTCACTTGGCACTTTTTGTGTGCTTTATAACTAAAGCTGTTCACGTCGAGCTAGTTTCTGATAGAACTTCTGACGCGTTTTTACGAATCTAAAAAGATTTATTGCCAACCGTCGATCTGTTTCAAAATTATGTTCCGATAATGCCACGTTTTTCTTGGAAGCTTAACGAAAGCATACAGAAGGACAAAAATCAACTAAGAAAAGCAGTGACAGAGAATTCATTGAATGGTCATTTATATCCTCCTCGTACGCCTCACAAAAGAGGTTTATGGGAGTATTCCATCAAAATGTTAAAAAGCTTTATTTCGTAATATTGTGGGAACAAATGAGCTTACTGAGAATGAACTTTGAACGGTTGCAAAACAACCTGGTGCCACAAGGAACTCTAGGCTGATAACCCCAGTGTCGTCGGATCCCAATGATTTGGAACAACTAACTCCAGCTCATTTTTTGTTTGGTGGCCCTCAAATAGGAATTCAAGAACTGCTGTGATAATAAAAAACCCAAATTTTATACAGTTGGGTCAAAAGATGAAATATACGTCACAGCAGTTATGGAATCGCTTTTACGAAAAGTATCATCTACAAATTCTTCAACGTAGATCCAAATGGCGTTTAAAACAAAATAATGTTAAACTTGGGGGTGCAACAACGGTACAGCCACAAACAAAGGTTGCCAAACTTGCCCCGGTGCCTACGGCATCTGCGGTCCAGGCTGATATAATGTCTGTTATACTGGCCATGCAGGCCCAGTTAACTAGCCTACAACAACAGCTAGAAAAGCAGAAGGAAAGACTAGACCGTGTATACGCCTAACTTCCCAGAAGTGTCGATCTTAAGCTCGTAGAGGCCGGACGTCGAGGTGCGCGCAAAAATAATTAAACAAAAGTCAAACAAATTTATTGCGCATTGTTATCGCGAGTGTTTAAAAAAAATATTAATACACACTCGTTAGAGAAATTGAAAAAAAACCCTCGCGTGTGCTGTAAAGAATAAAATAATATCCACTCGCGTCGTTGGAGGAAAGAAAAAGATGCCCACTCGCGCTGTGGAAAAAAAATAAATAAAACGCATCCGCATAGCAAATAATCCTCTTATCTGTCCCAAGACCTTTGTGCTTAACTGTCTCTTTCTTATCTACTGTATGACCATCTAATGCTTGCGGTAATTGGATAAGGGCATCTGAGTTTGTCCTATTGTGCTGAATATTTAAATTGATTTTTTGTATGCAAGCTGTCTTATGGGCATAGCACCTAAGACAGTTTGTTTATTACAGAAATTAATTTGGATTTTCAATGCACGGTTCGACTAAGTCGGAATTGTGTTTTGTATGTAAGTATGAATTTTTAAATGATAAGTGATTTTCGTGACGTATATTCTAATGTTCGCGGCCTTAGAAAGAATTTCTTTCACGTGTACGTCTACACTGTTCAATACAGGCCAGCTGTTTTGACATTAAGTGAAACCAAGGTTGAAGTAAATACTGATTTATCAGAATTTGCTCTATATGGGTATAGCTTGGTGCCATTACTCTTTTCCCATCATGGTCTCGTGGTCTATGTTAGGAATGATATTGCTTGTCAGATCCTTCCCCAATATGGGCAGTGTTCTAACACCTACTTTAACTTTTTATGGCTCAAATTCACTATCCGCAAGCATGTCATTCCTTATTGTTCTATTTACAGGAGTCCAAATCCTGACAGTAATTCGACTTGTAACGAGTTTGATGCACTGTCTGATTCCATCTCAAAAATTGTTTGCCTTAATCCTCGCACTGAAATCTTGCACTCGTACAGTAGCAAGAGTTCTCAAAGATCTCGATATACACAAATCTGCTGGCCCGGATGGTATACCCCCGATTCTTCTGAAGAGGTGTGTTCTACATTGGCAAGGCCACTGCGTAAGCTTTTCCATCGCTCCTACCCTTCTGGAATCTTTCCTAGAAGATGGAAAATAGCATTTGTCCAGCCTGTCCCTAAGAAAGGTGACCCATCCTCCACCTCCTCCTATCGACCCATAGCACTGACATCCCTTCTTTCTAAGTTCATAGAAAGACTGATTAACCATCAGCTTAAGGAATATCTCGAAGATCGAAAGCTTCTCCATGACCGTCAGTATGGCTTCCGCAGCAACCGTTCCACTGGTGATCTGATGGCATATCTCACCGAACAGTGCAACAAATCTTTACATCGCTTTGGTGAAAGTTAGATTATTGCTCTTGATATCTCCAAGGCATTTGATAGAGTTTGGCATGAAGCTTCTTATCGAAAATGCGTGCTTTTGGGATCGATGATACTCTTGTTCGTTGGGTTAGAAGCTATCTTCTGGACCGTTCAATACAAGTTGTATTGAACGGATTCAAGTCTGCTTCCCACAAATAAAATGCTGGTGTGCCCCAGGGCTCTGTTCTGTATCTGACTCTTTTCCTCATTTTTATAAATGATCTTCTGTCTGTTACTTCTAATCCACTTAACTGTTTTGCTGAAGACTCTAACTTCAGCTTTTCATATTCGTTCGATAATTCACGTCCTTCGCCTTCGGACATACAATTGCAACGGTACCGTATGTCAAGCTCATTAAACTCCGATTTATACAGCTTTGTAATTGGAGTAATAGGAATACTGTGGTGTTTAATGCTTCGAAAACTCAATGCTATCTTCTGTCGTTAAAGCTAAACATACCCCCAATGCCATTGTCCATGAATGACACTTACATCGAAGAAAACGAAAAGCTCTCAGTACTCGGCATGTGTGTCAACGACGACCTCCGTTGGAACGACCATATATTTGAAATCGCTAGGAATGCTGCTTAACAGTAACAGTGCTTAGGTTTTCTGTATAGATGTAAGAAGTATTTTTCCCCATCTGATCTGGCTACAATCTGTAAAGCGTTTATACGCCCTAAACTCGAGTTTAACTCCCACCTTTGGGCAGGTGCTTCACAAACATCGCTTCACCTGCTTGATAAAATACAAAATCGATCGTTAAGATTGATAGGAAATAAAACTGCCGCTGAATAAATTGCCCCTCTCGAACACCGACGCAATGTTTCATGTCTTTCCTTATTTTATCGTTTCTCTTACAAAAAATGTTCACTCGAAGTAGTTGCATTCCTCCCCTTAAAAGTTTCTCCCGTAATACTCGACTCGCAAGGAATGCTCATCAGTTCACCCTTGAGCCCAATTTCAGACGTACCGTGATATATAGGGATTCTTTTTTTATCCGAACAATACGAATTTTGAATAGTTTACCCGGCGAGATTTTCCCTTGCCATTTTGATCTGCAAACATTCTAGACCAATGTTAATCGACACCTCCTATCTCTACTCTCCCTATGTTCCTAATGCCCGCGCAGCGTAATACATTAAAAGGGAAACAAATAGTCCCTTGTGCGCTCGTTAATTATAAAAAAAAGCTAAGGGCAATTTAAATATTAATGGGCGCGCTCTACGAGAACCTCTTTAAGTTCCTGGCTGTGACTGTAAATTCAGTGATCAAGACCGAGCGTAGAGCAAATTTGTTTCAATTGTTGCATGTTGACAGCCCAAATGTCTTTCTGTCTAGTTAAACCAAGCGACAAGGTATTGATCATAAGGTCATACATAATAGTGAAGTTTGAAGATTCAAGTTGCTAGAAGCTTGCAAAAAATGCGCTTTCAGTTCAGTGTGCTCATGTACAGGCTACAAAAGCCAGTCATGTAAGACTTCATTGTGACGAATATAAATAAGTACAGTAGAAACTTGCATCATATGCATTCCTCTCCAACATGGGAACCTTAATAGTTCCAGGAACTAGTTCCTCTCTCGAATACATTTCCTTTCGTTCCAAAAACTGAATTAAAACATGTTCATAGTTCTGAATTCCGATTCCGACTTCAAACTTTGTATTCGGGTTCGTAAATACAAAGCAAGAACAATGAACATGTTTAGTCTTCAGATACTTATAAAACATTACATACACAGAATGTTGCAAACCTCCCGAGCCAACACACGAGAAAGAGACCGAGAATAGCTGTGCTTATGCACCTCACGAACGAACGAAATATACGTTAATCGGTCCGACCGCTTATCATGTTAATAGTTCCTGAAGTTCCATGTCTTTATTCATTTACCTAGAACAAGAGACATACATTAATCGGAACTAGATTCATACGTTAATCGGTTCGACGGCTTATTATGCTAATAGTTCCTGTAGTTTCATGTTTTTCCTGAATGAACGAAATATGCTTACGTTAAGCGGTCCGATCTCTTATCATGTTAGTACAGGGTGCGCCAGAGAAACTTACTTATTTGAAAAAATTCCCGCGCGGTAGGTTGGGCAGGTAGAGGGGCAAGAGGGGGCGCATCTGGAGGGGGAAGTTCCCAAGTTTGTTTCTACCTCCAGTCAGTTGCCATCATGCTCTGGTCTAGAGAGCAGCGGGCCTTCGCAGTTGAGAGCTTCTTTTCTAACGGTCGCTCACTTGTTGCTACGCAACGTGCCTTCCGCGCTCGCTTTGAAATTCCTCCTCACAGACTCGTTCCTGGCCGTAATTCGATTCTGTCGTGGGTTAACTCATTTCGGTAGTGTGGAAGTGTCGCTAAACCCAGAAATGGACTTCAACGGACCATCAGAACTCCGGAAAATATCGAAAGAGTGGGGCAGTCAGTTGTGCGTTCTCCCCGGCGTTCGGCTCGCGAACACGCAGCTGCTATGGGAATTTCTGACACCACTGTTCGACTAAAGACCTTCAATTTCATCCCTATAAATTGGCTGTTGTGCAAGAATTAACTGAACGCGATTTTGTTGCCCGTCAAAATGCATGTGAAATGCTGATTGACAACCTGCCTGAAGACGCGGTCGTTTTTTTCAGTGACGAGGCTCACTTCCACATTTCCGGCTGCGTCAACAAGCAAAACATGCGTTATTGGTGTGGTGTAAATTCGCGTAAGCTTCACCAGAAGCCACTTAATTGTGAGCGAGTTACTGTCTGGTGTGCGATGTCGGTAATGGGAATAATTGGTCCTTATTTTTTTGAAGAAAACGAACGCGCAGTTACCGTGAATGGAGCTCGTTACAGGAACATGATCGAGGAATTTTTTCTTCCAAGACTCGAAGAAATGAACGTTAGGAACGTGTGGTTTCAGCAAGATGGAGCCACAGCACACACAGCACGAGACTCAATGAATTTGTTGCGACAACATTTCCCCGACCGCCTCATCTCTCTCAGAGGCGATCTCCAATGGCCGGCACGCTCTCCAGATTTGACTCCATGCGATTTCTTTTTGTGGGGTTATTTGAAATCCCTGGTTTATGTCGATCGACCACGGACCATAGCACACCTCAAGAACAACATTCGCGACGCCATTGCCAACATACCGATTGATATGCTGCGAAGAGTGGATACGAATTTCAAAAATCGACTTCATCAGTGTATGCGCAATGGGGGTCGCCATTTATCCGATGTCATTTTTAAGACTGCATAAAAAAAAATTGGGATATTGTATTCTCAAATAAAAAAAAAAATTAAAACAATAACTGAAGTACTTTTTTTTATTGACCTTTCAAATAAGTAAGTTTCTCTGGCGCACCCTGTAGTTCTATTAGAACTGGACTGGTAGTGAAAATTCGATTTTGGTACTATGGTCTTATTTAAGTATTTATCTTTGTATATGCACCATTGTATATGAACTTCTATCATGGTGACATATGGACCGTGGCGCTCCAAGCGGCTCTAGGTAAAGTTAACTCGGTAAATTGAAAGAGGCGAACGCGGCGAACAAAGAGAACTTCTGTGAACATGAACGTTTGCAGTTTATATACAACGATGCGAGTATAGATATTTTTTGCACAACTGGATTGCTTCACACAAGCAAGGCGACGAGATGGCTAGTTTTAAAAAAGGAATGACAAAAAAAGAAGAAAAAGTACTTTTTTAAATGAATGGTGTCTAGGGGGAGGGTATATGTTTAAGCAGGTTTATAAGTTTATTTTGAGTTTTATATTTTTTTCATATAAAACTTTCGGGGGTAGGTAGATATTTAGGTATGTATCTACATACATACCAACATAATCTGTGTATTTACGTAGGTATACTTGCTATATTATCTTTGATAAAATGTTCAGCTGAATTCAGGTCGATCGGTCGGTCGTCGGTATGGTAGATGGTGAGAGCGAGGGTGAGGGAGATACAAACATGGAAAACTTAATAAGCACATGTTTATGTGTTTTGTGTTTATCCTGTTCTCGGTGACGACGGTGAAAAACGAAGAGGATTGACAATGATTTTATTTTTTGAATGTTTATTTCATTGGCTTCGATATCGTTGATGCTGAAGTTTATGCACAAGTAGCTTTGTTATTATAGGGACTATAAGTCAAGTTTAGGATTCGTGAACATAAAAAATTGTGATAATAATCAAACATTACATTACGATGATAGAGAAACATACATATTTGAGTTACCGGAGTTCTGTTCGCCTGTCTGTCTGTCTGTCTGTCTGTCTGCTTTTCTGTCTGTCTGCTTGTCTGTCTGTCTGTACGGGTGTATTTTGGACTGTAGCCTAAATGGTTTGTCCAATCGTCTTCATATTTAAATTTTAAGGTTATTTTCACATTCTACAGAGTAGTTTTTTCAATTTTTTAAACTCAAAAATTAACGGTACCTATCATATAACCGTTATTTAAAAGCTTATTTTTCTCGAAAACTACTGTAGCATTATATTTTGGAGAAAAAAAATTAATATGGTGGGCTAAAAACGGTACCTCCCATAGCACCGGTTTTTTTTCTTCGACTTTCTCGAAAACAGGTGATCCAATGACAAGCAAAATTGATATTCGAGAAGATGTAGGTAGCTTGAGTTTTTGAGTTGAGTTGTTATCTTGATTGAATTTTTTGCATTCAGTAGGTAATCGAGTATTTTTTGTATTTCTTAGTTGTTTTTGCAGGTTTATGTGTTTATCGTAGGCGTCCTTATTATTTACGATCATGAAATGCTTTAAAATAAATAACGATAAATAAATAATAATAAAAATAACGCAGTTTGCTTTTATTAGACTAGTGGCTAGGGCTCACCCGAGCAATATAAAAGAAAATTTGGGGGAAAATATTAAACAAATAATTTTTTTATGAAATCAAAAAAACACTATTCATAACGTTTTTTTTTAGAAAAAATGTTGTAAGCCATCTTATTTCTTTTGCTGTTTTCTATTTAATACATTTTTCATTTCAAAATCGTTCAACCAGTTTTTTTAAAAAACTTTTCAAAAACATATTTTAAAATTTTTTTGAGTATGTAAATTTAAAGGAATCTATAGTTTATACTAGGAGAAAAAATTAAAAAAAATCCTTAAGACTTTTGGCTTTAAAAAAGGTATAGCACATTATTTTAAATGTTGCCGTTACTTTTAAATATATATAAATATATTTTAGTGTAAGATTACTTAGGCTACTTACATTTCCTGAATATCAATTTTGGTTGTAATAGGTTACCTTACCAGTTCTCAGGAAAGTCAATGCCAAAAAAAAAACTGCTATGGGTGGTACCAGTTGTAGCCCACCGTCATATTTTTTTTAACCAAAAATCACAGTTGCGTATTTGCTATACTTAAAGTTACCGATGATCTAAGATTTGCAATTGATAAGGATAAAGTATCATTTTTAGGATTGTTAGATTTTTCAAAGGCTTTTAATACTGTTAACCATAATTTACTTATTTCAAAAATGCAAAGACGGTTTCGTTTTTCTGAGTCAGCTTCCAAGTTAATGCTTTCTTACCTTTCTGGGAGAAGACAAGCTGTAGTTGTGGGGAGACATGTCTCTGGGTTTCTGGAACTTTTTTCTGGTGTTCCCCAGGGATCAATTCTTGGCCCATTGCTGTTTTCAATGTGTATAAACGATCTTCCAGAACAAGTTCAAAATTCATCCATTGATTTATATGCGGATGATGCCCAGATTCGCCTGGAGCATGGTGTTTACCAGCTGAACAATGATCTTAGTAGCATATTGCGTTGGTCCGATGAAAATAACTTGAGATTAAACCCAGCAAAACCAAATGCTTGGTCATATACAAACAAAACCGCGATCTCAGTTATTTCACTCCTATACATATTGGAAACCAGCTGGTAGAATATGTGAAAAGAGCCAAAAATATCGGGATATGTTTTAACCCTACACTAAGCTCGGATTGCCGCGTACAAAATATTATAGGATGCGTTTATGGGTGCCTCCACAGTCTTTCGTTTTCAAAACAATATACTCCACAGCATATAAAACTCCGTTTGGCAAAAACTTTGATTATGCCTATGATTACATATGGATGTCAGATATATTGCAGTTTAAGCTGAATCTAAAAGAAATTTAAATTACGCCTTCAACAACATAACTCGGTATGTGTACAACCTTAAACGTTTTGATCATGGTGTCTCCATATAAAAAAAAGCTTACTAGGATGCACATTAAACGCATACCTGATTTACTATACTCTAAAGACTTTGAATAACGTCATAACTAAAAAAGAGCCATTGTATCTTCATAACAAAATCGTATTTTCATGTTCTATTCGGTCTTTTAAATTTATTCAACCAAGATTTATTTGCACAGTTTCTGAACGCCAATTTTTTGTTTGTGCTGTCAAACTCTGCAACTCCCTACCCATAGACATAAAAAGACTTCGAGGAGGTAGTAATTTCGATCGCGTACTTTTTAGGTATTTGGCTGAACATTTTTGAAAAAAATAAAAAATTAAAAAAACAAAAACCGAAAAAAAATAAAATCAATCTATAATATGCTTAAATCTTTTGAATTTATCATTGTGTAATATCTCTTATTTTTGAATTTTTATTAACAACTTTGTATAAATTAAAAATAATATCTAACACTTTAATGCATACAGAAATATTTTTTATTAAAATGTTGAGTAGAAATAACTAAAAATTCAGTAAGGCAAGTATATTAAATTCTAGTTTGTTATATAATATATTAATGTAACTTATCTTAAGTTTTGCAAAAAAGGGCTTTAGTCTATTGTAAAAGATGAAAAAAAAAAAATAAAAGATGAAACAAAAAAAAAAACAAAAATTGAATGCACATTGATTTTTTACATAAAAAATTCTTGGAGCTAATAATCAAACATTACATTACGATGATAGAGAAACATACATATTTGAGTTACCGGAGTTCTGTTCGCCTGTCTGTCTGTCTGTCTGTCTGTCTGCTTTTCTGTCTGTCTGCTTGTCTGTCTGTCTGTACGGGTGTATTTTGGACTGTAGCCTAAATGGTTTGTCCAATCGTCTTCATATTTAAATTTTAAGGTTATTTTCACATTCTACAGAGTAGTTTTTTCAATTTTTTAAACTCAAAAATTAACGGTACCTATCATATAACCGTTATTTAAAAGCTTATTTTTTATTTTTATTTTTTTATATAAAAAAAGAATTTAAAAAAAAAAAATAAAAAAAATCCTTTGTCGAATGTCAAAATAAACATATATTCCAAATTTAAAGACGACTGGCCAAACCGTTTAGTAGACGGACAGAATTTTGCAAGTGACTGAAATATGTTTCTCTATCATCGTAATGTTATATTTGATTGTTTCTCAAATTTTTTGCAAGTAAAAATTAAACAATTAGGTATTACAAATGTAAAAAACCCGTGGGATTTTTAGCAATTCTATAGAATATTAGTTCAAAGAAATATTTTAGTTTAACTATAAATTTCTTTCCCGCGAGCTAAGCTGGGTAGGTCAACTAGTACCTATTATATAAACCTCAAGGAAACAAAAGATCTTCGTTACTATAAATCAATAATATATAATCAATCAATAATAATATAATTCAATTTACAAACAATTTTTAATTGAATTTCTGCACATATGTAGTTCATTCAGATAGAAATATTCAAAACAAAAATCCATCCATACAAGGACGTTTGTAGCTTTGTATAAATACAGCAAGAAGTAAGTTTGTGTTTAAATTTCAAGAATGAATGTGTACATTATTTGAAGACGACACATTCATAATATTAAAAAAATTGAAAATCCTAAAGAATTCGAATCAAAAGTCTGGTCAATGATGTATATATGTACAAATATGTATGTAGGTAGTGCTCGTACAAAACTTGAAAATCCTAAAAAAACTAAAATCAAAAGTTTGGTCAATGACGTACGCATGTATAAATACTTATGTAAGAACCAGTTCTCATATTATATATTCCATATAAAAAAAACGTAAGCAATGAAAATGTTGGATCGTGTATAAATCCTTACAAAAAAACTATTCGCTTCAGCTAAGCGAAACCATTGTATATAAACTTCAAAACTGCTAGCAGTTTATATATGTACATATATAATGAACAATGAACAAAACAAGATACTGAGTTATTTCATGTTCTCCTTCTGTTTTTTCTTGCCTCACATTGCACATGCGCAATAAACTAAGCACAAAGCATAACCATAGAGTAAATATATTATATAGAGGAAAAACTTTCGTACGTTCCACGCCTCAAAACCCTCAATTTTTGTTGTTGCTTTGGTATATCATTTATTGTGTTTCTTGTTCTCTTTTGTATATCATTCATTGTCCGCGTAAAAAAAAGAAAAAACGATGTGGTGAGTTTTGTTCTTTTTGACATTTCATTTTGTTCTTGTTGACAATAACTGTTAGTAAATTGTTTTTGTTTGAAGAAAAAGTGAAAATATTAAAATTAAATTACAAATTCCCAATTTCAATTCAAACAAATTCACAAAAAAAATATTTCAAAAATGGAAAATAATAACCACTTTAACGTAACATCAGAATGCAAAAGCCTGAGTGCGAGTGAATCCACAATTCATTGAACACTAAACTACCAAAACAGTTATTTTCCCGCTAAAATAAACGACAATGAAAATGTTTCAATCACCACAAACACAACACCCCTTGCTGATGATAGAAATGGACCAGATTCCTTAAGGGTTAAGGTGATTTTCTTAGGTCTTAGAGCTTGCTTACATGATTCCTTTTTTCGGATGTTTCTTCATTCGTTCTTTTTGCAATTAGGTAAGGGGTGTACAAAAGTAGGGGGAATGAACTAACGAATGGAAGAATGAAAATTTTAAGATTTTTTGTGATTAAGCTTTGAAGTTTCTCGTTTGAGAAAGAAAATGCTATGCACGGACTAAAAATAAGAACTTTTGAAATTGAAAACAATTCCCAATTATGGTTTTTAGTGGTAATGGATGGTTTTAATTGTTTTTTTTTTACTTTTGTAAATTTCTTTAGAATAAAACAGTACTGTTTATAGGAAAGCATTGGATACATTCGGGGTAATCCAAATCAGTGTTGAGTGTACACACCAACGTACGTGCCTGTCCAAAAGAAGAATGAAGAAACAACCGAAAAAAGGAATCATGTACACAAGGTCTAATTAGTACGGAAAAATATAATGTCTACAATTTTCTAATATAAACCAATATAATGCAGTGTTTTTCTTTTTAAGTTTGTAGGATTATTAATTTGTTGAGATCATTGTACCTTGTGTTGAGATTATTTTAATACGGATTTCTAAAAATGGCGTTAGAGAACGCCAGGCAGAGAGCTATCCGCAGCGCGTTTAATATTTGAATCTTGATTTTTATTTTCTCACTAAATGCCAATTAGGTTATTTTTTCCATTTAAACAATACAATATTAAATGACACAAAATAAGTCAAAAAAATAATTTAATAAAATAAATTTCTACAACAAATTCAGAATGACTTAATTACCAAACACAAAATATTGAAAACAAATTTTTATTTGGAACGCCGCGTCAAAGTTATCTCAATGCAGCGTAAAATAATCTCTACGCCGCGTTAAAAATGCGTTCTGTTTAGACTTAAAAAAAAAAAACAACTTGTAAATTATCACAACGTGACGTTTTGACGCCGTGTGGAACTTGACGCGGCGTTAAAAACGCGCTCTATGTGACTTGGGATATGTTTGTTTTACTGTATATTACAACGCGGCGTCAGAACGCGCCATGTTTGACTAGGCTTCTACTCCTGTGTAATCGAATATAATAGGTGTGAAGAGAGATAATTTAACTTTAAAAAAGTACACTTTTATTGCTACTTTGTATAATACAATCTTGCAAATATACAAAGTAGGTGTTCTTCTGACCGAATGCTTGTTTAAATTCATTCTTAGAACAATCAGTACACTATCATCAGTATCAGGTAAAATGTTTGAAACTCTTGGATATTGTTTAACCAGTTTTAAACGTTTCTGTAAAAGGCAGGGAAAAAATAATAAAGTATAACAACTTGCATTCGAGTAACTTGCTAGTGGCTCCTCATGGTACAAGAAAACAAGATAGCGACTTTCGTATTTTACGTCATTAGTGACCCTTGTTGAATAAATTTATTTCCGTTTTAGAAAAAAAAATGGAAAAGTAAGTTTTAATTGATGCAGGTTTGGTCCAATGATTGATTAAATATACATTGATTGATTTAATATACATTTTAATTCCACTAACACTTCGGATTCTTTCGAAAAATGGTAATTTAATTTAGTCATTTTGAGTCACTGATGACGTCAATTTCGGGATGGCGCTTTTTATTATCAAGTATCTACCAACCCGCCCAATTTCGTGGTGAAAAAGAAAAGGGAACTGAAAAGAAGAGGTCAATTATTTGACTACTACACTCTCAAACGGCGTCAATTATTTGACAGTTCAGCACTACTACACTCTCAATCGGTGTCAATTTTTTGACACTTCAGCACTACCACATTCTCAATCGGCGTCAATTTTTTGACAGTTCTACACCAATACTTATTTGACCAGCTTGTAGGCCTTGTCAAATGAAGGCAGTAGATTTCCCTCTTTATAGTATAGTTACTCTATGGCATAACACTAAAAACCATGCTCTTAATTCTCTCTCACTCAAATAAAATGTCCCTACACTAGCAATCCAAGCGGCTCTATGTAGACAGATTTTTTCTCGTCTCATGATAGTACTATAGCCAATGTATAATACAATGAAGTGGTCGCCGTGGCTTTCATCGAACGTGTGACGCGCTTGATGGGCGTTCGGCTTCAATTCTTGAACGACTTGGATTTTGTAAGCCCGCAAACCAAGATCCTTCCGCGCGTGATGGCGGATGGACTCATTTGGGTCTTCTTCGATACTTTGCTCCACCGAAACGAACCATTATTTTTGTAATAATTTTGCACAATTTGCAAACTTTGTTCAGGAGTAAGTCTATCCATTATGAAATCGTAAACCAAACTGAGCATAAATCAAGAGACAGCTGTCAAAAAGACCAACAATGAAAAAAGTATTGCCAGATTGAAAACCACACGTCTATTAAAATAAAAAATATTTTTTTTAGAAAATTCTTTATTTTTTTTAAATTAGTTTCAGAGTTTTCTTGGAAAAACTAAGTATGCAATAAAATTTGAAATTTGTTTTCAAGTATGTATTTATAAGGCAAGCTATAGTATTCATCTGGGAAAATTATTTCAAAAAATTCAATCCTCCCATTTTTAAAATATTTCGAAAACCAAATTTTTTTTTATTTTTAAATTAAAAAATCGAAAAAAAAAGTTTTGTAAATTTTTTGAAATGCAATATTAATTGAATTATAAATGAAATCGGGATAATAGTTAACGATGAAAGCGCATTTGAAAAAACCGGTTATATGAGAGGAACCGTTATAGAACAAATTTCGAAAAATGTATTCTAACTGAAAGATGTATTATTGTAAAAAATTAGAACCCTGAAAGTTTTCGAGAAAATCTAACTTTTTGTTCAAAATTGTATGGCAGGTACCGTTATTCTTCAACCTAGAGCAAAAATGAAAAACACCCCCGAGATATTACCTAACATATACTAAATACCAAGTTTGAAGCAAATCGACCCATCCGTCTAGGCTGTAGAGGCGCGAACAGACAGACAGACAGACGGGTGGAATTTCCGGACCCACTTTTTTCAACTTCTCTATTATCGTAATGTCATGTTTGATTGTTAGATTTTTTTTTTCACGAATCCATAATTTGCATTTTAGTACCTAAATCGCAAGTAAAAAGACAAATTGCATTCCTTTTTCATTAACAAATGTAATTTTTCGTTATTTAAAGGGAAATTCAAAATATTAATATATGTACAATGTACATGCATATTGATAATATGTAGCATTAAAAAAATATGTTTTTACGAAATTTCATTATATTTTCTTGTTCGTTGAGGAGGGATTTTCTTAAATTAAATTATTTGTAGATACTACAGAAAAAACATGGTTCAAAGGTTTGACGGTCAAAATGCTTAAATTTATACTAAGGTTTGAATTTTATTTTAATAGTGTGCCGTGGCTTAGTGGTTAGTGTGTCGGACTGCTAAACGAATGAGCCTGGGCTCGAGTACCGCTCATAGCCACCTTCTTTTTCGGGCTACTGCTTCTTGCGAGGAACTGACAAAACCTCCAAGAGTAAAATTTGTCTCGAAAAGTGCATCTCATGTAGCCGTTTGGACTCGGCGGTAAACTCTACGTCCCTTCCATTCTTGAAGATTAACAACACACACATGGAATGGTTGAGAGTATAAGTCACTAGGCCTTGGCTATTTTATTTATTTATTTAATAGAAATTTAAAGCTTATGAATGTTTGTGAATAAATATTTTCTTCTAACACCTCCTAATTTAATATGTAAAATGGAATGTTGGCAAGTAATTTCTTTGAAATCAGGGATACCTACGTTTTTGCTGTTGTTTTTTTAAACACTATTGGATGCAATATAAAAAAAATGGTCACGACTGGGTCGCACATACGTGCTCTTAAGTGCTTGGCTAACTTATCTTATTGGAAGGCTAGGTGTTTGAAAGAAATACATTAACGTAGAAAAATATAACGGTCTGAATTTATAAAAAGTGTCGAAACCACAAAACTAAAGGGTTTTTATTAAAATTGGAGTACGCCATCACACGTCTTGTGTAATAACGAATTTATGAAAAAAGTATTTCGAAAATTGTAAGACGGATTTTTATAAAATCCTGTTTTTTATTTTTAGTTTCTTGAAAAATTTAGTTTTGTGAAATTTTGGTATGCAGTTTCTTAGAGTTTATTAATATACATTTATTCATAGCATTTAAAATATTTTTTTTTGATTATTTTTAAAAAAATTGATTTAAAAAAATATATCAAAAATAAATTATAATTAGAAAAAAAAGTATTTAAACGTTTGTATATGCAAAATTATTTTGGTTACTTAGGTCTTTTCACATATAAAATTTGACAGAAATCCAGTGAGTCGTTAATAGACTTTTCTGGTATATTTTGTTTAAATAAAATGGTAGCCATTAGAAACCAATTAACACTCCAAATTTTAATAAAAATCGTTGCAGCCGTTTTTGAGAAAAAAAAAGCTTTTTTCTTAATGGTTATATGGCATGTACGGCTGGACAGATTTGCTTTAAACTTGGTGCACAGTATTATTATGACGGCCTACAGAGGGATTTTTGGAATTATCATTCTAGCTCTTAAACTTAAATATGATTTTTAATGAAAAATTTGTTTTCCTCAAAAACTGCTCCTACGATTTTTATAAAACTTTCTAATCTTTCAATTTTACCCTTTTGTGACATTTTTTTCTGAATGGTTTTATAACGGTACCCCCATGTGAGCGGTTTTTTTAAGTCAGATTATCTCGTAAGGCAATTGACGGATTTCGATGAAATTTTTAATGCGGAAATTCATTTATAAACGGAGTACCAAATATTATTATTCAAAATTTTCACAAAAAAAAGTTCTTTTGATTGTTAAAATAAGGATTTTTTTTTATTTTGGGATATTTTAAAAATTGTATAATACATTTTCTTCAATTTTCTTCTCCTGATAAGAACTACAAGGTTCTTTTAATTTACATACTAAAAAAAAAACTAAATATGTTTCTGAAAAGTTTTTCTGATAAGAACTACAAAGTTGTATTAATCCACATACTAAAAAAAAAAACTAAATATGTTTCTGAAAAGTTTTTCAAAAAAAAACAGTCTTTAAAAAAAATAAATTGCACGACTGGATCGCACGTACTTGCTCATATGTGGGGTCACACCATCGAATAAAATTGAAATAAAATGCACGACTGGGTCGCATGAACTAGTTCTTAAGCTAGATAATTGCTTAGTGGCTGCATATGAACGTAATTAAAGGGTGTTGTTTTTAGACGTGTGGTTTTCAAGAAGAAATAAACGAAACGAACCATTATTTTTGTAATAAATTTGCACAATTTGCAAACTTTGTTCAGGAGTAAGTCTATTCATTATGAAATCGTAAACCAAACTAAGCATAAATCAAGAGACAGCTATCAAAAAGACCGACTCTGAAAAAAATATTGCCAGATTGAAAACCACACGTCTATTAAAATAAAAAAATATTTTTTTTTAGAAAATTCTTTATTTTTTTTTATTTAGTTTCAGAGTCTTCTTGGAAAAACTAAGTATGCAATAAAATTTGAAAACTAAATGTCTATCGAAAAAAAAAATTGAAAATCGTTCGACCACTTTTTTAAAAAGTCGTTTTTAAAAAGAAAAAAACTTTTCGAAAAAATATTTTTATTTTTTTTCTAGTAGGTCATTATAATGCAATCTATAGTTTTTATCTGGGAAAATTATTTAAAAAAATTCAATCCACCCATTTTCAAAATATTTCGAAAACCAATTTTTTTTTTTAATATTTTAAAAAATCAAAAAAAAAAGTTTTTGAAAATTTTGATATACAATATTAATTGAATTATAAATGACTTCCTGTGTGCAAAATTTTATTTAAATCGGGATAATAGTTTACGATGAAACCGCATTTGAAAAAAACCGGTTATATGAGAGGTACCGTTATACTAGAACACATTTTGAAAAATTTATTCTAACTGAAAGATGTATTATTGTAAAAAATTAGAACCCTGAAAGTTTTATCAAAATCGTTAGAGCCGTTTTCGAGAAAATTTAACTGTTTAACCTAGAGCTAAAATGAAAACACCCCCGAGATACTACCTAACATATACTAAACACCAAGTTTGAAGCAAATCGACCCATCCGTCTAGGCTGTAGAGGCGCGAAGAGACAGACAGACAGACGGATGGAATTTCTGGACCCATTTTTTTCAACTTCTCTATTATCGTAATGTCATGTTTGATTGTTAGATTGTTTTTTTGCACGAATCCATAGCTTGCATTTTAGTAACTAAATCACAAGTAAGAACAAGAATAAGCTGGCTGAATTATCATTTCTGCATTTGGTGTGATGACCCGATACGGAAATGAAACCCTCTTGTTAAAAGGCGTGTACGTATCTGGTGCAATTAAATAAAAGTTTTTAGTCCATATAAAAGTATTTACCTTATGTCAACTCACGGATATTGTACTAACTCACCTAAGTCTCATCAACTACATACTTTGAAAATAAATCAACACTCGCAATTGCGACGCCAACTACAATATCATAGCCGAAATTCAAAAGCAGATCCAGGAATAACGTGAATCTGTTAAAAACATTTCAATTGAATTAGATGACATCTATAAAAAGTTAACCACCAACATTGACGAGCATGTTAAGAAAATAGATGAACAAGTATATTCAATTAAATCTGAAATCTCCATTCATTCTGTTGAAAACATAAACACTTTATTGACGAAGAAAAAATCTGACATTACTACTGAACTACAAAACATGAAAAGCTCAGTGCATGAAATCCTTAATGACGCCATAATATTAAAATCAAGTATTCCAGCACATTCCCCCACCACCAACCACCTTGCCAACAAAGTGATGAAAATGAAAAAAAAACTTCAAGACCACGAAAACGACACGTTATCTTGTGATGCTGTATTCTACAACATGCCTGTCCGCGAGGATGAAAATGTTACGCTCATTTTTCGCATCTATGTATTAAATTGAACTTAAAAACATATTCCGTACCCGCAATAACAATAACAATAACTCTCTGGCGATCATCATTAAATTAAATTCGGCACAAGACAGAGCAACAACTCTCACATTCATTGCACACTTCCGAAAAGCTAACAAGTGTCAACTTTACTTACGCGACACGTAAGGATTCAATCGGATGCTCTTATTTACTTGAGGGAATGTTTGACCACAGCAAATCAGAAATTTTTTCATGCTGCACTCAGTATGAAAAAACACCAACAAATCTCCGTCGTATTCTCAATGCGTGGGCGGGTATACATCAAATTATTTGCAAGTGATAAAAAAGCCACTGAAGTAGACACCATGGAGAGCTTACTAGGGTTGCCACTGCGCGATGTTTAAGATTCAAATTTAAAATTTTCTTTTAATTCACCGGAACTCTTTATGTTTATGTTAGTAACTTAATATTAATTGCTTTTTTTATATTTTCTTCAACAATTTTCCTCCATTTTGTATTTTAATTGACTTTATACCTGATAGTAATATTTATTACATATTTTTGTCTATCTCCTTTTATTCTTTGTAATTTATTAAACCGAATGGCTTTCCTATTTACTTCTGTGAAACAAAACGCAGCAACCTTTACACCAATTAGATTAATGATTTATATGTTCCTTATAGTGTCTGTTTTTCTTAGCATATTAGTGTTTTTAAGTAAAAAAATTATTTATTCAATAAATGTGCATGACCAAAGTCCTATAAATGGACATTCCACAAATGACACAAGTGTTAAATTAACTCGAGCTATGGTCAACATAATCGATTCACGCAAAAATGGTTTTCAAATCTGCCATATCAATGTCTAAAGCCTATTTAGGAAATTAGACGAGTTCAGGGATGTATATGAGGGGTCAAAGTGTGACGCCATATGTATGAGTGAGACTTGGTTTCGAGAAAATATTGGCGATGGTATAATCCAACTGAAGGGGTTCAAGATTTTAAAAAATGACAGGAAAGTTCGAATGGGTGGTGGAGTTTGCCACATACATAAGAGATACGATTAATTGCCGCATTAAATATATTTCTGGACCAGAGTTTCCCATTGAGTATCTTTGCATAGAAATAATTAATGTGAGCGATTCTCTATTACTTGGGGTTGTTTACGGGCCTAACCGATATGTTGATTGGCCATTGCTCAAAACTCCTCTTGAAGAAAATTCTTTTTTTCTACAGAGTGTAATTCTTTCTGGGGACATCAACTGTGATGCTCTTACCGATAACAGTCTTTTAAACATTATGAACATGTTTAATTTGTTTCCGGTAAAGACCACTAATCCAACCCACTTCTCGCAGAACTCCAAAACTCTTCTCGACATGTTTTTTGTTACTGATTATAGTAGAGAAGTTTTATTTAAGCAACTTGATGTTCCCGGGTTTTCCAAGCATGGTCTAATTCATCTCTCATTTGACTTCTCTCTCAGTAGATCTGTGAGAACTTTTGAGTTCCGAGGCCTCAGGAATGTAAACATGGAAATTCTTGAATCCAATGCAAGAAGAGTGAACTGGGACACAGTTTACCGTTTTTATCTACCTGACGTCCAAGTAGGGTTTCTGCAGAATAATCTGTTTGACTTATTCGACACCCACTGCCCCATTAAAACAATCTCTGTAAAGTATGGTGACTGCCCCTGGTTTACTCGAGATAAACGAATCAAGATTCAATAAAAGGACTTGGCTTTTAAAAAGTGGAAACATTTTCTTATACCAGACGAATTTCAAGAATATCGCTGCCTGCGTTACATTGCCATTCATCTCCTAAAAGTGGCTAAATTAAACTGGATCCAGCGCCGGGGAAATCTGAAAGAAATCGTTGACAAATCAAATAACTTCAGTGAATAGGAGTTGTACTTAGACCTATTAAACAACTTTTTTATTGCGTCGATTCCCTAACCATCTTTAAATTCAGTTTCTATTTTTTTGCCAATAAGTAGCGGAGTTCCAAAGGGTTCTATTTTAGGTCCAATACTTTTTTCAATTTATTATAATGAGGCACCAAAACTTTAACGCCACTGTGACGAACATCTTTTTGCTGATGACCTTCAGCTTATAAAAAGTTGTCATGTTAATATGGTTTATGATTATATTTATGCAATCAGTGAAGTTCACTCGAAGGTGCGCAAGTGTTCAGCGCACACCCCACTAAAGTCTTAATTTTTCAGTTGAACCCAATCAAAATACCTTCATCTTCTTTTTTTTTATTATGGATATTTTATTTACAAAAAAATTTAAATTGTTTAGAACAACTTTTACAAAAAGTTCCAATTCCAACTTCCTTCAAAGTATCGACAAATTAACTTTAAGCTGTTCACATGATTTCAGCGCACCAATCTTAATAAAATCCACGTACAAGAAAGTTGAATCAAATGAACTCGAAATAAATTTTCCTTCATAAATGTACATGGCTTGGTGTTTAACAGAATCAATAGCACCCACCAGACAACCACCACCATGGTGAATTCATGGAGAATGCTCGCAGTCAAATAGGATAGGATGTTCTCCTCACTTCAGAGCACCATGCTTTAGCAAATCCATGTACAAAGAAAGTTCAAAAAAACGAACGCGTAATTTGCTTTCCCTTATAAATTTACAAGGCTTGGTGTTCAACAACATCAAGCGCACAATTGTCTTTTATTAGGATGGCTGTTCATGGAAAAAAAATCATTCTCTCTGTCAAAGATACTTTTTTCTCATATTATTTAGTTTTCACTGCAATATTAAATAAATTGCACGACTGGATGGCATGTTCTTGCTCTTATGTGCGGTCGCAGCGTCGAATAAAATTAAATAAATATAAGAACTTTAAAGTTCTTATTCGATTCTTGTTACTTTTGATTAATCGAAAATAGTACGTAAAAGAGTTTTCATCGCATAAATTTAAACGCCATTTTATATCTATAAAAATGTGAAACAGAGCGATTTTTTTTTAAATCGTTGGAACGGTTCTAAAATAATACGGTTTTTATTTAACAACTTTTTTAAAAATTAAAAAAAATAATATAACTGAAAATGCAAACCTTAGCACAAAGACAACCTTGATTTAAAAACAAAATTTTAAAAAAATTACTTATGCGTTTTCAAAATATCGATTTTTCAAAAAAAAAAATTTTTTTTTTAATTATTAAGAATACAAAAAAAAATCGAAAATATTTAAAATTGAAATTACTAAGGCTACCTACATCTTCCTGAATATCAATTTTGGTTGTATTTGGTAAACCATATAACGCTTATCGAAAAAAGCACAAACATTTTTTTTTCATACAAAATTCTGGAGCCTGTTTGAGAAAATTAAGCTTTTACATAACAGTAATATGACAGGTACCGTTAATTTTTGAGCTAAAAAAAATTTCAAAAAGCCCTCTGCAGAATGTTGAAAAAATCTTATGTTCCAAATTTGAAGACGATTGGCCTAACCGTTCAGACTGTAGTCCAAAATACAAACGTACAGATAGACAGAATTTTGCAAGTAACTGAAATATGTTTCTCTATCATCTTAATGTCATGTTTGATTGTTATCTCAAATTTTTTTAATCTGCACGAATGCATAACTTGCATTATAGTAAGTACCTATAATCGCAAGTTTAAAGTTTTAGGTACCCATTGTAGTTCAAAAGATTATGATACTTTTTATCTTACAGTTAATAGATTTGGAAAAAACGGTCGCAAACATTGCGTTGTAGTACATTTAGTCAAGAAAATGTAGTAAATTTATATTTTCGAGTGGGAATTTTTTTTGTATATAGTTAGGTTTTTTTCAAAAGAACCTATAGTTTTCAAAAATTTAGGGTACTTTTGATAAAATGTTGAGGATATAGGACGTAAAATTATATAGGTATAAAAGCTCTTAACCGAAATTCAGCTTTGTCGGAATTTTTTCGAAGTGAATGTCTTATTTTCCTGGACTATAATATAGCGTTGCAGCTGATTTTTTTTTTTATAAAATATAACTTATACCTACGAAAATACTGTCATTATCGTTGGAGCCGTTTTCGAGAGAAAAATAACTTTTTTCCTAATAGTTATATCTTATATGTATGATTAGGTGGAATTTCGAATCTTCCTTCGGCTTTTTTTGGTCACATTAAATTTAGCAAAGAAACAAAAACAGTACCTTTGGCATGTCCCGACGTTTCGGCAAGGGTTGTTGCCTTCTTCAGGGGAACTTTATTACACATTAAAATACAAGATATAGTTACATGCACAATAAATAACAATAGTAAGAAACTTACATTCCAAAACAAAATTTAATTTTTTTTTTTAATATAACATTAATATAATTAAAAGTTTTTGAATTAAAAAAAAAAAAAAAAATTAAAAAAAACACTTCTACTTAAGAAGTTTAGTCTTCGATTGAAGGCGAAAGAGAAAAAGAGATATTTTGTTTTTATGTAGAAACAAGAGAACAGTATACTGATGATATACTCTGTGTATCTTGCTTTCGGTTCATGTTGTTTTTGTTTTTTAATATATGAAGAGTCTCGAGGGTGTATCTCTTGGAGGTATGTTTTTCTGTTTGGAGAACTTGGACTCCTTCAAAATCGGGAAGATGGCCACTTTCAATGGAATGAGAAGCAAGGGCTGTTTTACCAGGGTTGTTAGTGTTGATGTCTGATTTATGGTTAGACAAACGTTGGCGCAAGAATTGTTTGGTGGTTCCAATGTAACATAAGTTACAGGGCTCGTCCGCTTTTCCTTTGCAGTTGATTTTATAAATAACATCAGTGCTTTTATCCTTCTCCGGTTTGACTTTCAACTTTGTAAAAAGATGTCCAAGTGTTTGGTTGGATTTGAAGGCCAACCGAACATCTTGAACGTATTTGGCGACAATTTTCTTAAAGTTGTCAGTCAGACTTGGAACATAAACGACGCTGTTAAAAAACCCATTTGTGTTTAAGACATTCCCCTGTGTCGGTGTTTTGTATTTGTGTTTTAAAATCAAACTGCAGTAGGGTAGCCGTTGTCACTCAATATTCTTGTGATTCTTTTCTCATTCGCACAGTGAAACTTTTCATCACTCAACGTGAAAACTTTGTTCACAAGGTTAGAGGCCGTATTCATTATAATATGCATGGCATGGTTTGAACGGAAGTTAATGAGTCTTCCTGAAGATGTTTCTTTTTGAAACCAATCAAATGAGAGATGATTGTTTTCTCGTAGAATTTTGAGAACGCTATTGTACAGTTGTGTTCTTTTTCGACCGTGAACTGTATTTTTGGATGAAATTTGTTAAGCACCAGTAAGATGTCATCAACTTTTCGTCTATCTATCACAGCAAATATGTCATCGACGTACTTCGCTATGAAATTCGGTTTATCTTTACAGGAATTCAAACATTCGTCTAATAAATGGTCCATGACAATATCGGCAATAGTGGGTGAAAGAGGATTACCTATTGGCATTCCGAAAACTTGTTTGTAGATATCCGTTTTGAATTGTAGATAGTTGTTGTCTCTAAGACAAAAATCAACAATCTCCAAAAATTTTGTTTGGTTTATCTTAGTTTGTGGACTAAGTACATCCCATTTCATTTTGATTATATTGATCGCTAACTGTGTTGGAATGTTGGGAAAAAGCGATACCACATCAAAAGAAACCAAAACATCATTTTCTTTTAATTTGACTTTTTTTGTCTTTTCTACAAATTCGAACGAATTTTTAACAGTGTACTTGGAGTTGTGCGTAATACATTGTAAAATTCTACCAACAAATTTCGATAATTCATAGCAAGGTAATTTCATAGATGATATGATAGGGCGCATAGGCATATTTTGGTTGTGTGTTTTTGGTAAGCCGTAGATGAAGGGAAGCTGCGCGGTGTAAGTTGTCAACTTAGCCATTTAACCAATTCATTTTTGCGGGTTTGTAGTGTTGTTGTTGGATTGTTTCTAACGCGCCAATATATATTGCGGTCTGACAACAGTTCACTCATTTTATGGTCATACTCCTTGCGTTCCATTGCCACAGTCACATTACCTTTATCAGCTGAAAGAATGACAATATTCTTATGCTGCTTTAGAAAAGAGATGGCTTTTTTGTTGACATTAAGCACATATTTTGCAAATTGATCATTGTGTTGATGACGTTGAAACGAGTGAAGCGTATTGCCGTACTGTGCTCTGATCATTTCTTGTTCTCTTTCATCATGCACTTTTCGAATAATTTCCTCTCCATCGGCTATCAGTTGAAACAAGGGGAATTTTTTCTTGTTAACAGGTAGTGCATATTTTCTTCCCATAGATAAGAGCCATTTAATTTCAATAGGAAATTCAATGGTGGTTCTGTTGTCAAACCATTTTTCATGCATTTCAATGTGAAACTTTTTCCAAAGGGATGATGTTAAAATATCTATTTTCTGTGAGATTGATTTATGTTTGCTGTTATAAATATCGCGAAAAGTTTGTTTCTGTTTTGTTTTGAATTGTTTGTATTCTTGTGGTGATAAATTTTCTTTCATTCGTTGGTCGTTAAAGCGAAGCGAATTGTTGATGCGTTTAATTTTATGGTGCATTTCAGATATTTCAAGGTTGAGAATTTTTTGATGAAATTTGAGTTCAATCTTATCATAAATAAGAAAAGATTCTTTGCTGGAAAGAAAAAAAAAAGAAAAAATGAACATAATCAAATCACTTGAGTCGTTAACGTTACAGATTGTTATACACACAGATGGACAGACAGATGCATTTTTTGTCACTACCTTTTTTGAACTTCTCTATGATCATAATGTCGTTTTTGATTGTTATCTCAATCTTTTTTATATTCAGAAATCCTAAACTTGCCTTATAGTACAAGTAAAAAAGTCCAAAAACTACACAAATAAATTGCACGATCCAGTCGTGCACGTACTTGCTCTTATGGCGGTCACAGCTACAGAAATTGAAAAATATTAAAGGAACTTCAAAATTTTATTCACCTTTTCTGACTTTTGATTGTTTGAAAAAAGTATGTAAAATAGTTTTCAGCGGGAAAATTTAAACGCCATTTTATTTCCTTAGAAAATGTAAAAAAGTGTGATTTTTTTTTAAATCGTAGGAACTGTTTTTATTTAAAAACTTTTTTAAAAATTAAAAACAAATTATTCAAGCATGCAAACTTAAACACAAAAAATACTTTCATTTGAAACCAATATTAAAAAAATAATCATCCACCCGTTTTTAAAATAATGATTTTTGAATAAAAAAAATTAAAAAAAAATTTAATTTAAAAAAAACATTAATACATAAATAAAAAAAAACAAAAAAATAGAAATAGGATCGTTCTATCACGTTATAAGAATAGATAATGTTTTTCAAGAAAAACTTGGAGAACACCCAACTAGAAGCACCACGCCACATCACTGCAATTAATGGGGATTTCTCATCAATTAGAAATTGGTAACTCAAATGTGATCTTTCTTTGAATTCAACAAAAAGCAAGTGCCTCGTTGTACCCAAGAGGGCCGTGGATTTGTCCAGTTTTCCGGATATTCTACTTGGAGGCTCTAAAATTGAATTCGTGGATATGGCCATAAACCTTGGCATTTGCTTTAACAGAACCTTAAATTGAAATGGCCATATCAATCAGATTGTTGGGAAAGCTTATGAGGGCCCTTCAATTATTGTGGCCAACAAGAAATTTCATCCCTCTGGAAACTAAAAAATTGCTTGTGGTACCCATTCTAACGTTCGGCTGTGAAATTTTTTGAAAGCTTGATAGTGTTAGTCAAAGTAAGATAAACGTTGTATTCAATAACATCGCGCGCTACATTTTTGGTCTTAGACACTACGATCACATCTCTCAATTCTCCAAAAGTATTTACCTGTATAATACATTCCAGTTCTCGCTTTCAAGACGATCTAACCTTATCATTATTCTCCGACTTTCATGCCTAACGTCAGAGCGACAGTTCTTTATTAATGCAGCTCGTTTGTGGAATTCTCTCCCACAACATGTTAGAAATGCGGACACAGTAGGGAAATTAAAAAAAAATGTCATCTTATACTATTCGTTCCATTAATAAGTTCTTTGATTGGTTGTTGGCGTTGCATTGTTTTCTTCACTTATTTTTCCTTACAATTTATTGTATTTTTTTTCTTTTTCTTAAAAAAAAAATTTATGACTCTGTTTTTATTTAGTATTATTATAGCTATTTCTTGTTCTCTCTAAGGTTGTATCTTTTATTTTGTTTTTATTCTTTTATGTTCTATTTTACAAGACTTTATTCATTACTCGCATATCTCCCCGAATAGTGGAACAAATCTTTACATAGCTTTGGTGAAAGTAAGATTATTGCTCTTGATATCTCCAAGGTATTTGATAGAGTTTGGCATGAAGCTCTCTTATCGAAAATACGTGCTTTTTGGATTGATGATACTCTTGTTCGTTGGATTAGAAGCTATCTTCTGGACCGTTCAATACAAGTTGTATTTGAAAGATTCAAATCTGATTCCCACAAAATAAATGCTGGTGTGCCCCAGGGCTCCGTTCTGTCTCCGACTCTCTTTCTCATGTTTATAAATGATCTTCTGTCTGTTACTTCTATTCCACTTAACTGTTTTGCTGACGACTATACCCTCAGCTTTTTATATTCGTTTGATGATTCACGTCCGTCGCCTTCGGACGTACAATTGCACGGTACCGTATGTCAAGCTCATTAAACTCCGATTTATACAGCATTGTCAAATGAGTTTAATGCTTCAAAGCTCAATGCTGTAAGCTAAGAATGCTTGTAAGTGCTTAGGTTTTCTGTATCGATGTAAGAAGTTTTTTTCCCCTTCTGATCTGGCTACAATTTATAAAGCGTTTATACGCCCAAAACTTGAGTATAACTCAAACCTCTGGGCAGGTGCTTCTCAAGTATCGCTTCACCTGCTCGATAGAATACAAAACAGAGCAGTGAGATTGATAGGAAATAGAACTGCCGCTGAAACAATTGCTCCTCTTGAACACCTACGCAATGTTTGATGTCTTTCCTCATTTTACCGTTTCTTTCATAAAAAATGTTCACTCGAGGTAGCCAGCTGCATTCCTCCCCTTAAAAGTTTCGCCCGTAATACTTGTCTTGCAAGGAATGCTCATCACTTCACCCTTGAGCCCAATTTCGGACGGTCCGTGAAATATTTGGATTCTTTTTTTAGCCGAACAACACGAATTTGGAATAGTTTACCCGGCGAGATTTTCCCTTGCTATTTTGATCTGCAAACATTCAAAACCAATGTTAATCGACACTTCCTATCTCTCCCCTCCCTATCTTCCTAATGCGCGCGCAGTGTGTTCTACATTAAAAGGGAAACAAATAGTCCCTTGTGCGCGCGTTAATTAAAAAAAAAACACATTGCCTACTGAAAGAGAGAAGCTAATAATAGTTTCTAGTTTGTCAACTTTTGGATAAGGTTCATTGCGGATTTTTGTAAGAAGTGATCGTATGATTATCTCAGGTCGTCCATACAACATTTTTTAAAGTTTTCAAAACTTCGTGCATCTGATCTGGATACATAAGCTGAAATCTAACTGCTTCAAGAGCTTGTCCAGTTAAACAACGTTGTAAACGTTGCAAGTTCTCATGATTATTGTATGCACACGTCACTGAAGTGTTCTCAAACCAAGCAACAAACATTGGCCATTGTGGCATTCTTTGATACATGTGACATTTTTGGACTTACCTTTGGATATGCGGTAGACTAATTCGTTGTGTTTAATCTCTAATTGATGAGAGAAACTCCTGAATCCTGATGGTCTGATGATAGTTGTAGTCTGTCGATGAAGAATGGTGGGACTTATACGCTGGTGATGAAACTCAAATTTTGTGATGAAGGACACGTAGTCACGTATATGTGTTATTTTTCAGTTAAATGAAAATTTAGTTTGTTGATTATATCAACGATAAACAAACATCAGAAATTTGAGAAAACTGTACTTTACTTTTTAAATAACCTTCCTAAATAAAGATAAGCTTATTTTTTTTTAAACAAAATGATGAAATAATTATCGTGTAATATTCAATCCACAAAAATGCACAATGATCTTACTTTCGATATTCTGCCATATTATTTATGGCTCTGCCATTTTACCATTATTTGTGGTGATGCCCAATTTCTATTTTTTATTTATTAGTGCTTCCAAGTCCGGTAACAATTATATTGATGCAATCAGTGACTTTCACTCGAAGGTGCGCAAGTTTTCAGCGCACACCCCACTAAAGTCGTAATTTTTCAGTTGAACCCAATCAAAATACCTTTATCTTCTTATTTCTTTTATTTTGGATATTTTATAATTAAAATTGTTTAGAACAACTTTTACAAAAAGTTTAAATTCCGACTTTCTTCAAAGTATCGATAAATTAACTTTAAGCTGTTCACATGATTTCAGCGCACCAAGCTTAAGAAAATCCATGTACAAGAATGTTGAATCAAATGAACTTGAAATTCATTTTCCTTCATAAATGTACGTACATGGTTTGGTGTTCAACAGAATCAAGAGCACCACACTATAATTGTGTATAATTGTCTATAATTGTGAATTGTTATAGTTCGAATCGAACCGCTCGATGCTCGAATCCAGCATCTCGTGCTCATGGAGAATTAATTTTGTCAGTCAAATAGGATAGGATGTTTCCCTCACTTCAGAGCCACATGCTTAAGCAAATCCACGTTCAAAGAAAGTTCAAAAAAACGAACGCGTAATTTGCTCCCCCTTGCAACATCATCAAGCGCACCATTGTCTTTCATTAGGATGGCTGTTCATGGAAAAGAATTCATTTTCTCAGTCAAAGATACTTTTTCTCATATTATTTATTATTCACTGCAATATTAAATAAATTGCACGATTGGATGGCACGTTCTTGCTCTTATGTGTGGTCACAGCTTCGAATAAAATTTAATAAATATAAGAACTTTAAAGTTCTTATTCGATTCTTGTAACTTTTGATTAATTGAAAAAAGTACGTAAAAAAATAATTTAATCGAAAAAAGTTTTCTTCACCAAAATATAACGCTTATCGAAAAAAGCACACTAAATTTTTTTTCATACAAAATTCTGGAACCGTTTTGAGAAAATTAAGCTTTTACATAACAGTAATATAACAGGTACCTATCATTTTTGAGCTAAAAAAAAATTAAAAAAACCCTCTGCAGAATGTTAAAACAACCTTATGTTCAAAATTTGAAGACGATTGGCCTAACCGTTCAGATTGTAGTCCAAAATACATACGTGCAGATAGACAGAATTTTGCCAGTAACTGAAATATGTTTCTCTATCATCTTAATGTCATGTTTGATTGTTATCTCGAATTTTTTAATCTTCACGAAAGCATAACTTGCATTATAGTAAGTACCTATTATCGCAAGTTGAAAGTTTTAGGTACCCATTGGAGTTCAAAAGATTATGATACTTTTTTATCGTACAGTAAATAGATTTGGAAAAAAAACGGTCGCAAACATTGGGTTTTAGTACATTTAGTCAAGAAAATGTAGTCAATTTATGATTTCGAGTGGGGAATTTTTTTGTTTATGGTTAGGTTTTTTTTCAAAAGAACCTATAGTTTTCAAATAATTTTAAAAAAATACCCCCTTTACGCCCCTAAAATTTGTTGCTCCGCTCAAAATTTAGGGTACTTTTGATAAAATGTTTAGGACTTAGGACGTAAATTTTTATAATAGCTCTCCACCGAAATTCAGCGGAATATCGGAATATCGTTGGAGCCGTTTTCGAGAGAAAAATAACCTTTTTCCTAATGATTATATCTTATATGGTATGTATCGTCAATTTAACTCCTAAAATAAAATTTCAAAATATCCACACAAGCCAAATTTGAACATAATCAAATCACTTGAGTCGTTAACGTTAAAGATCGTTATACAGACAGATGGACAGACAGATATATTTTTTGTCACTACCTTTTTTGAACTTCTCTATGATCATATGTTGTTTTTGATTGTTATCTCAATCTTTTTTTATATTCTGGAATCCTAAACTTGCCTTATAGTACAAGTAAGAAAGTCCAAAAACTACACAAATAAATTGCACGACTGGATCGCACGTACTTGCTCTTATGTGTCAGCTTCAGAAATTGAAAAATATTAAAGGAACTTCAAAGTTTTATTCGCCTTTTCTGACTTTTGATTGTTTGAAAAAAGTATGTAAAATAGTTTTCAGCGGGAAAATTTAAACGCCATTTTATTTCCTTAGAAAATGTTAAAAAGTGTGATTTTTTTTTAAATCGTAGGAACTGTTTTTATTTAAAAACTTTTTTAAAAATTAAAAACAAATTATTCAAGCATGCAAACTTAAACACAAAAAAATACTTACATTTGAAACCAATATTAAAAAAATAATCATCCACCCGTTTTTAAAATAATGATTTTTGAATAAAAAAAATTAAAAAAAATTTAATTTAAAAAAAACATTAATACATAAATAAAAAAAAAACAAAAAAATAGAAATAGGATCGTTCTATCACGTTATAAGAATAGATAATGTTTTTCAAGAAAAACTTGGAGAACATCCAACTAGAAGCACCACGCCACATCACTGCAATTAATGGGGATTTCTCATCAATTAGAAATTGGTAACTCAAATGTGATCTTTCTTTGAATTCAACAAAAAGCAAGTACCTCGTTGTACCCAAGAGGGCCGTGGATTTGTCCAGTTTTCCGGATATTCTTCTTGGAGGCTCTAAAATTGAATTCGTGGATATGGCCATAAACCTTGGCATTTGCTTTAACAGAACCTTAAATTGAAATGGCCATATCAATCAGATTGTTGGGAAAGCTTATGAGGGCCCTTCAATTATTGTGGCCAACAAGAAATTTCATCCCTCTGGAAACTAAAAAATTGCTTGTGGTACCCATTCTAACGTTCGGCTGTGAAATTTTTTGAAAGCTTGATAGTGTTAGTCAAAGTAAGATAAACGTTGTATTCAATAACATCGCGCGCTACATTTTTGGTCTTAGACACTACGATCACATCTCTCAATTCTCCAAAAGTATTAACCTGTATAATACATTCCAGTTCTCGCTTTCAAGACGATCTAACCTAATCATTATTCCCCTACTATCATGCCTAACGTCAGAGCAACAGTTCTTTATTAATGCAGCTCATTTGTGGAATTCTCTCCCACAACATGTTAGAAATGCGGACTCCGACTCTCTTCCTCATTTTTATAAATGATCTTCTGTCTGTTACTTCTAATCCACTCAACTGTTTTGCTGACTACTCTACCCGCAGTTTTTTTATATACGTTTGATGATTCACGTCCGTCGCCTTCGGACGTACAATTGCACGGTACCGTATGTCAAGCTCATTAAACTCCGATTTATACAGCATTGTCAAATGGGGTAAAAGGAATCGTGTGGAGTTTAATGCTTCAAAACTTAATGCTGTCTTATGTCTTTAAAGTTAAACACACCCCCCATGTCATTGTCCATGAATGGCACTTACATTGAAGAAACCGAAAACTTTAAGTGCCCGGTATGTGTGTCAACGACGACCTCCATTGGAACGACCATACACTTGAGATTACTAAGAATGCTGCTAAGTGCTTAGGTTTTCTGTATCGATGTAAGAAGTTTTTTTCCCCTTCGGATCTGGCTACAATTTATAAAGCGTTTATACTCCCAAAACTTGAGTATAACTCAAACCTCTGGGCAGGTGCTTCCCAAGCATCGCTTCACCTGCTCGATAGAATACAAAACAGAGCGTTGAGATTGATAGGAAATAGAACTGCCGCTGAAACAATTGCTCCTCTCGAACACCTACGCAATGTTTGATGTCTTTCCTTATTTTACCGTTTCTTTCATAAAAAATGTTCACTCGAGGTAGCCAGCTGCATTCCTCCCCTTAAAAGTTTCGCCCGTAATACTTGTCTTGCAAGGAATGCTCATCACTTCACCCTTGAGCCCAATTTCGGACGGTCCGTGATATATAGAGATTCTTTTTTAGCCGTAAAACACGATTTTGGAATGGTTTACCCGGCGAGATTTTCCCTTGCCCTTTCGATTTGCAAGCATTCAAAGCCAATGTTAATCGACATCTACTTTCCCTCTCTATTTAATCTTTCTATGCTCGCGCAATGCGTTTTAGCACTATAAGGGCAACATACAAATCCCCTTTGCGCGCGAATTAAAACATTTGTTTTGTACTTTTAAAATTAAAAGAATATTTTTTGGAACTATGTCCTTTATTTTCTAATATTTACATTAATCTTGCAAGGAGCTTAAGGCTACTATGTAGTTACTATAAGACTGCCACTCATAATACAGCCGTTTTTATATCCTTCCTTATCTTTCTACAAGGAGAACAAAGCATACAATCATCTTGCTTGATAATGAAGAAGAGATAATATTATCTATGCAACATTGTATACAAACAATATTATCTCTTTTACATAAATGGTGTAGCGTTGTGTGCAAGACTGTACTAGAGTCTAAAGATATCATTGAATACAAATAATGTTATCTCTTTTCTCAATATATAATGCTACGGATGCTTAATTCGCGCTTGTTATTAAAAAAAAATTACTTAGTTGTAAATAAGATGTTAATCCTTAAATTAAGTAACCATTTACAAATAAATATAAATGAAAATAAAAATGATAGATTTTCTTGATTTTATGATATATTATTATTTTTGAAGAACTTGACAAAAATATTACAGAACCATACGGTTTTCAGTGTTTTATTTGAAATTAATAAGAGCATTCAGTTACCGACTAACTCCGGACTAACTCGCTGCATAGACAACAGGTGGTGTTTCCTTCTCTTTCCTCATTCGCTTCAGGTGATTTTAACTCATGGAGCTCTCTTTGGGGCTCCCCTAATGTGAACACAAGAGGAAAAGAAGTTGAAACATTCTTAACCAACTCAGGCTTAGCCATTTTAAACGATGGAAGCCCAACCCACTTTTCAACACATGGTACCTTTACAAACGTTGATATTTCTCTGATATCCCGTCTCTTACTGCCATAATCTTGCTGGGAAAGGAAAGACTTGTTACATGGTAGTGACCACTTTCCAATTATCACCAGTGTTTTCCTCGGTCCCCAAAAAACTTACCAAACTCCCACCCCAAAATTTCTAATAGACTGTTCAAATTGGAATATTTTCCAAAAGAAATGATCTCGATTTTTTAAACAATCACTCTTCATATTCTAATATCAACAAAGAAGCAGCTACAAGCTTTAAAGGTTTGCGATATGCTGCTAACATAGCCATCCTCCAAACAAAACCAAAACCTATAAAAGCGATTGTTCCATGGCGGAAGGCCGAACTTGCCAGCTTACGCAAGAACAAGCAAACATTATGGAGATTTTTTTGTAAACACCCTTATCATACAAACTTGATAAAATGTCGCCCTTTTTCGAAGAAAAGCCAAAGAATCTAAAAAGGAAAGTTTTCAAAGATTCACATACAATCTGAACCCAAGCACTTCAATCAAAAAATTATGGACAGATATAAAAACACTAACGGGTAACTATGTACCTTCCTCCATAAAAGTAATGATTTGCAATGCAAAACCGATTACCGATTCATTCGAAATCGCTGAACATTTTGCAATCACCTGGCCAAACTATTCCATAGATACTAATTTTTCTCATTCTTTCTTTGAATCAAAATACACAGCTTTATCTAGAAACTACTCAGATTACGACCCCTCTGCAACTGTGAAGTTAATTGAGCTGCCCATAAATAATATCGAGTTGAATAACTGTTTAAATTCTGTTAAAGGAAAAACGCCGGCTTACGACAGGATTTCGTATCCCACGATAAAAAATGCCCCAATTGAAAAACGAGTTATCGACCTTTTTAACTCAGTCTTTGATAAAGGAATCATTCCTCAAACATGGAAAATGGCTATAACGATTCCAATTTCTAAACCAAATAAAAAATTGACCCACACAGACGGATAAAGGCCAGTTTCACTTCTACCATGCATTGGCAATATTTTGGAGAAAATTGTATCCAAGATATTGCTATGGTTCGCCGAAAGGCATACGCTTATCAGGTCAAATCAAGTTGCTTTTAGACCAGGGCGAGGCACAGTATATTCCCTTCTTAACATCGATGAATTCATTTCATCTACGCTCTCATAAAAAAACACGTATCTTTAATTTCGATTGATTTTAAGAAAGCCTTTGAACGAGTTGGTATTCACATTATATTAAATACTTTGTATAAATAAAAAATCGGCCATAAATTATATAATTACATCAAAGTTTTTTTTAACAAACAGAAAATTCAAATCTAAAGTCAATAATACTGTCTCAGTAACACATAATCTAAAGAATGGCATTCCTCAATGATCGCCACTTTCTGTACATAATTCTTTTTGCTATAGAATTTCATGAACTAAGCAAAATAATTTGTAAATTTAAAAAACATAGTACATACTCTTTATGCAGACGATTTGTATATTATTATTTTATTAATGCAATAAAAACAATCAATGTGTCAATGTTTTTAACGAAATACTTAATAACACTAGAGATTGAGGTGACAGATCAGGGGCAATAATCTCTTTAAAAAAAACCAAACATCTACACATATGCCGAAAACATAGTTGTTTCAAATCTGATATTCGTATAAACAATATAACTATACCAAATCTAAGCAACTTAAGTATATTAGGATTATTCTTTGATAATTAATTTAATTTCTAAAAACATTGCCTAGAATTAAATTAAATCTAGTATCCAGACTCCATGTTATAAAATATTTATCCTCAGAAAATAGTTATGTGCACATTAATACATTAATCCATGTAACAAAAGCAATAATTGTATCTAAAATCGATTATGGGCTGACTGTATATGGCAAAACTTCACGATCTAATCTTAAACAACTTACCCCGTCTTACCATGAAGCTATACGGACATCTCTTAAGGCATTCAGGACTATTCCAACAAAAAAATTATTATCAGAAGGTGGTTTTATGAGTATCGAAGATCGGATCAACGTCTTAACTTCTCGTCTCTTCCCCAAAATATACCAATCTTATTGCTCTCCGATTACGACATATGCGTCTAAAATCTTGCAACGTAAAAGGATTCCAAGTATCTCGTCAACGTTACATAGAGCTCTTACGGTAGCTCGAGAACTTAATCGTTTTAAACGTAAAGAGTATACCAGTCCCAAAGAATCCACCATGGTTACTGCCAAAGGAAACCATAAACATTAACCTGTCTCAACACAACAAAGATTCGACACCAAAAGAATCTTTTATTCAACTCATTCAAGAAGTAAGAAACCCTTTTTCTCCTAACACCTGGAATGCTCTATATACAGACGGCTCCAAAAATTACCGGAATACTGGTATGGCTGTCTTTAACGGAAACGGCACAACACTACTTGCAGAAAAGCTCCCAACCTTCTTTTCCATTTTTACGGCAGAAGCATTAGCAACTTTTAACGCAATGCAGTTCGCCGTGAAAAATAAGAAAAAAATTGTTATATATACTGACAGCTTCTCTGTTGTTTGTGCTGTAAAAAACATTATTACCAGTACATTCATATATAATCACTCAAATTCGTGACATTTTAGTATCCCACAGTCAAAAAATAAGAATCGTGAAGGTCCCAGCACATATTGGTATTATTGGGAATGAGTCAGCAGACCGGGCAGCGAAAACCGTTTCAACAGACTCCAATGTCGCCATAGCTCCATACCAACCCAGCAAGAAAGATTTACATAAATTACTAAATGCACACTGGAACCACAAAAAACTTGAACTATGGAACAAATATCAACATCATTACTCTGCAATTAATCCCAATGCAATTTCTCAACTAAACCCATCTAATCCAACAACGAAAATGTTAAAATGCTTCATCCGCTTTAGGCTAGGCCTCACACGTTTGACTCACAAACATCTCTTCAACAAAGATCCTCCTCCGGCCTACCAATTTTGCTCTATTAACACTAGACTAACAATTAAACATCTAACTTGTGATTGCAATAAAATTAAAAACATTTATATCAAATATTTTAAAGAAGACTTTGTATGTATTCTTAAAGTTCTTTCAGATAAGAATATCAAAAATATATTTAAGCTATTACAAAAAATGAAACTAGACAATGAAATTTAAAACTATAACTAGTTATTATTTATTTGGGCAGTCAGGGAGTCCATATCCTGGGTTACAACCTATCCTATGGATGCCTCTGACTGCCCCAAATATCTTAGTATATCATGAAAATGCCAAATTCAAAATAAATTTAAACCACAGCAGAAAGCCTAGTAGCTACCGCTGTATTTCTTGTATATTATTCTTTACATTTATGTAAATTTAATAAAATAATAATAATAATAAGAGCATTGAATTTTAAAAACGAAAAAACTACTTAATAAAATAAAATTTTGAAAAAAATATAAGTTTAAATATTTTGTTTTCTATTTTTTCCTTATTTTGAGTTTAAAAAATTATTTTTCAAAAACTCTTTACTAGAACAATTATTTATTATTTTTTAATAATTTTTTTCTATGTCAAGTTTTTTTTTAGAAAATTGCCGCTCTACCGACACTGTAGATTTTTGACACATCATATTCGATTCACCCTGTGTTTTATTTTGTAAAGCAAATTAACAATATTTATGTTTTCTTTTAAATGTTTTTGAAGTTATGTTTTAATTATACTATTTTTTTATTGTAATGCAATTTTAATATATTTTGGTTGTTATGTTTAAAACTTTTTCTTAAAAAGAGTACCTATATTTCATTTTTTATTATTTTTGTTTTGTTTTAAATGTGTGTGGTGTAATATTCCGTCTACCTTCCTGCAGGTTTTGTCATTAGGTACCTCTAAATGTATTCAAGTGCACGCAGCGTAGACAGCTAATGTCATGCTTGCATATTTCACTGCGTGTCATATGCAATCAATGCACTTTCCCACGTTAAGTGATTTTTGGTTGCCGACATCGAAGCCACATTGGCTCTTCTAATGGTAGAGTTTGATTAGAGCACCGAAACGGTTCGGTTGTTTTTATTTAAATTGAAATTATCCAACATAAATTGGCGCAGCCAGGAATTGAACAAACGAACGAAAAAAAACACCTAGTTATTGTGATCTTTAAAATATATTAATATTATAAAACATATGAATAAAAATAATTGTGTTTAAAAATAAAACAAGTTTTAGTTTCAACAATATTGTGTGCTTGGACACCCTTCTAAACAAGAGCAAACAAAATTTCGAGATTTTTTTTTTTTTGAAATGTTAGAATTTTTTTTTCTCGATTTTTGAAATGAAATAAAACTTAAAAAAAAAACATCGCATAAAACATCTAATTTGTCGCAGATCTAGATCTTTTGAATCAGGAAAAACCAGATCCGGAAAAAGTTTTAAACTGACCGCTGAAGGCGGAGAACAAGGACAATAATCAACTCCAACTGAGGGACAACTCCAAGACGACATTAAAAAAATAGACAATTCGCAAAAAAACGTCTATTTAATTTAAGTAAGTTAACTAATCAATTTAAGTTAGACATTAAGAATCTTAAAAAGGGAAACCTTAGTAGCATCCTTCCATCAAGTCCCACTAACCCGAATCCCATTCCTATATCCTCTTTTTCACTTTCGCCTCGAATAGCTGATTTAGAAAAGGCTATTCAAAACATTAATGTATCCTCTTTCCCTGCAATGAGTTATGAAAAGGTACCGCGGTTGGTTTCAACCTTAATCCCAACGTTTTCAGGTTTTTATCACCCAGGCATAGTCCTCGAGCTTCAAAGCTTTCTAACAGGTGTGGCATTGCCTTGAAGAAGCTGAAAAGCCTCTGTTTAATAACCTTGAATTAACAAGGCTACGAGGAAATGCTTTCGCGTTGGTTTGAATGCATGCAGTAGTAAGCCTTGAAAACTTAGAAAGTATCCTGAACCAAAATTTCCTGCCTCGTAAGACCTATATCCAAATTACAAATGAACTGAGGCAATGTAGGCAAGAAACAAATGAATCCGTAACTCAATCGTCAGTATGCCCTTGGTCTTGATGAAAGTAGTTTTACAGAAATGATCCAAAAGATTTTGAAGCGTGAGCTAATAGATCCTCAATTAGCTTACATGGCTTCCAAATTTCCAAATGATTTTGGGTCAGTCCACAACGAAAGAACTTGGCAAAATGGTTAGCAACCACCAATAGCGCCCTCAACTCAATACGCAGTCGATCTATACCACGATCCTAGGCAATCAAACGCAGCAATCTATTCTTTAAATTCCTCTAGTCGATTACCTGGTCATGAACAAATATCTCCTTCAGTATTTCACCAGTTAAAATGCAATTTTTGCAATGAGACAGACCATTCTTTCCAGGAATGCAGAAAAAGACAAAGTACACTTTTTTATCCAAACTGCAGAATTTATTGTCATGGGGCAAGCAATTGCAGTAAAAACATCTTAATGAGATCTGTTGCAAACCAACAAGATCCACACCAGCCTTCTTATAGGCGCAATCAACACCAACAGTCTAACGGCCAAAACCAATCGGTAATGCTCACAACGGCACACGAACCTAGAAATCGTAGTGGGCGTCTTTTGTTTGCGAAAGAGGCATATTATAGAGCAATCCTTTATAAAGAAGCGCTGGGACGAGAAAACATCCTCCCAATCAAAAAACTAAATGCAGGTTGGATGAAGGCAGACAACACCAAGCCCTCATTCAACGAAAAATTTGCAAAAGATGGGATGGTAAGTGTTGCAGTAGAAATAGGTGAAAAAAAGAATTTAAACTTGTTGGTAGATACAGGAGCAGACGTCAGCCTTGTTAATAAAACCCGCTGGGAGATGATGTGATTGTTAACCAAAAAGATGCCATCATAATTGATGTCCTAGGCACTACATTAGGATCTATAGAATCTAAAATTATGCTAGATCCGCCAATAAAATGTAAGCTACATGTCATGGAAAAAATTCCATCTTTGAATTGTGATGGAATTCTGGGGCAAGACATTTTCTTTCCTTATACAAATATTGAAGGTCCTAACAGATCTCTGACATTTCTCTATTCGGAGGGTGATCTCTATGACCAAAATATTGCAAACACTTCTATAAATCTTTCACAAAAGAATTAATTTCCGATTGTTAGGTCAAATCAGGTGACACCTTCGCACGGTGTCCAACCCTTTGATAAAATTGAGCAAACCGTTTGTCTAGAAACAAAACTACCCTTGCAATGTGGTTGCCCAACCAAACTTATCGGAGATGATTATTTTGAGGAACAAGACAAACGGTGAAATCATTCCCACACAATGTGATTGCTTCAAAAGTTACAGTAACTTTACCGCCGAGGAGTGAACAAATTGTTGACAGCATTTTCAACAATGCTAAAAATACCCACACCGAACTAATGTGTTATTCTTGCGAAATCATACCTCAAGTTTTTGTTGGTTCATGTTTAAATAAAGTACATAATGGTCTTGTAGTTTTAAGCTTAGCAAACACCACACCTACCGAAAAAATCCTTCATGACATCACCATATACCATTACCCTCTTAGTTATTACATCATTACAGATCCTTGTTGCAATTTTAATAGAACAAAACACTGTAAGTGTTCAACTGCTTTTAGTGTCACAAAACTTAACCACGTCAGTGAGAGAATGAAAACTGACAGACTCAATAGGCTATTCAAAGAACTTAGCTTGCAAAAACCCTTAACGACGAAGAGAAGGAAACAATCGAAGACATATGTTCTAAGTTCTTAGACATCTTTTATCTTGAAGGAGACAAGTTACAAAATATAGTGCAACAACAAAAATTATTGCTAGTTGTTTGTTGTTGTTTTTTTTGTGGAGTTTTTGTTGAATTAAATTCAATAAAAAGGTTTTGTGTCCTTTACTCCAAAAAGTGTGCGTTTCGCCCAAGCATGAACGGTGGGCTCATCAGTTAGACCGTTCATGCTCTTCTAAGACGCACAAAATAGGTCGATGATTATCGACTCTTCATAAAACACATTGCAGAAAGCAATAGTAAATTATATTTCTTTTAGGGAACTTTGGTTAAGGTTATGCACCTAAATCTGGGTGTTTTGTTCGTGGACCAGCAAAGTCAATACAAAATATATTGCAACAACAAAAATTATTGCTAGTTGTTTGTTGTTGTATTTTTTTGTGGAGTTTTTGTTGAATTAAATTCAATAAAAAGGTTTTGTGTCCTTTACTCCAAAAAGTGTGCGTTTCGCCCAAGCATGAACGTGTGTGTTTTGCTCGTGGACCAGCAAAGTCAGTACAAAATACATTGCAACAACAACAATTATTGCTAGTTGTTTGTTGTTGTTTTTTTTTGTGGAGTTTTTGTTGAATTAAATTCAATAAAAAGGTTTTGTGTCCTTTACTCCAAAATGTGTGCGTTTCGCCCAAGCATGAAAGGTGGGCTCATCAGTTAGACCGTTCATGTTCTTCTAAGATGCACAAAATAGGTCGATGATTATCGACTCTTCATAAAACACATTGCAGAAAGCAATAGTGAATTATATTTCTTTTAGGGAACTTTGGTTAAAGTTATGCACCTAAATCTGTGTGTTTTGCACGTGGACCAGCAAAGTCAATACAAAATATATTGCAACAACAAAAATTATTGTTAGTTGTTTGTTGTTGTTTTTTTTGTGGAGTTTTTGTTGAATTAAATTCAATAAAAAGGTTTTGTGTCCTTTACTCCAAAAAGTGTGCGTTTCGCCCAAGCATGAACGGTGGGCTCATCAGTTAGACCGTTCATGCTATTCTAAGACGCACAAAATAGGTCGATGATTATCGAATCTTCATAAAACACATTGCAGAAAGCAATAGTGAATTATATTTCTTTTAGGGAACTTTGGTTTAAGTTATGCACCTAAATCTGGTTGTTTTGCTCGTGGACCAGCAAAGTCAGTACAAAATATATTGCAACAACAAAAATTATTGCTAGTTGTTTGTTGTTGTTTTTTTTGTGGAGTTTTTGTTGAATTAAATTCAATAAAAAGGTTTTGTGTCCTTTACTCCAAAAAGTGTGCGTTTCGCCCAAGCATGAACGGTGGGCTCATCAGTTAGACCATTCATGCTCTTCTAAGACGCACAAAATAGGTCGATGATTATCGACTCTTCATAAAACACAATGCAGAAAGCAATAGTGAATTATATTTCTTTTAGGGAACTTTGGTTAAAGTTATGCACCTAAATCTGGGTGTTTTGCTCGTGGACTAGCAAAGTCAATACAAAATATATTGCAACAACAAAAATTATTGCTAGTTGTTTTTTGTTGTTTTTTTTGTGGAGTTTTTGTTGAATTAAATTCAATAAAAAGGTTTTGTGTCCTTTACTCCAAGTTACCACATACAACAGCTATGTCTCATATCATCCCCACAGATACTAGCAGGGGACCTATTAACATCAAACAATATAGATAACCTTAATCTCAAAAACACATAATAAATGATCAGGTTACACAAATGTTAAATGATAATATAATAAGAAATAGTAAAAGTCCATGGAATAGCCCACTTTTAGTGGTACCCAAAAATCTGATCAAAATGGTAATAAGCAGCACGGAGTTGTTGTTGATTTTAGACAGCTTAGTGATATTACTGTAGGTGATGTTTTTCCGTTACCTAGAATCGATGATATTCTCGACCAATTGGGCAACAGTAAATATTTTTCAACTCTCGATTAAGCAAGTGTTTATCACCAAGTTTTAATCGAAAAAAATGACAGACAGAAAACAGCACTCATAAAGCCATTTTGAATTTATTCGAATGCCATTCGGCTTGAAAGAGGCACCAGCTACTTTCCAACGTTTTATGAATCACATATTTACGGGGCTTCAAGGAAACAAGTGTTTTGTGTATCTCGATGACATAGTCATCTATGGAAAGAATCTTGAAGATCATACAAAAAAATTGACATGTGTTTTCGAAAAAAATTCGAGAGTTCAACCTGCGGCTGCAATCTCTTAAATGTAATTTTCTTCGCCGGGAAATTGTTTATCTGGTTTTTAACATTACTCAACACGGCGTGGTTGGGTGCTGTATGAATAGGGTAGGCACTGAAAGGCATCAAACTGGTGATGCACAGTCGCTGCAACTATATCGTACACATCAATTGTGCTTATTTTACCTCCCCGCGGTAACCACCAATGCAAGTCAGGGCATTGAAATAGAGATGGTGGCGGATGAACCCTTAATGGGCCAACGGCAGCGCTCATATCCCCGAAGTGGGTTACTGACTCCGGATTCTCCGGTTCCTTTTGTCCAAGGAATCCAACAAAGGACCTGGCCCTCCAGGTTGGGGGTTGTGCGTGGGGTTAACAACCCTGCCACGGAAAAAAGAAAAAGTTGCGAAGCGACCAATAGCCTCGGAAAAGGACGGATTTACTGTTGACGACCCGGAAAAACGAATCAAGGACAACGACCTTCGGATCTGCACGTGGAATGTTAGAACTCTTAACAGACCACGTTCATCCAAACAACTAGCGGAGGCCCTAGACTGCTACAGAGCAGGAATTACTGCCATCCAGGAAGTGCGATGGAATGGGCCGGGCAAAAGGAGGATGAAAAACTGTGACGTGTACTACGGTGATTGCGCAAGAAGACCACAGCGTTTATTTGGGTGCGGATTCGTCATAAGCGGTAGACTTAGGCAAGAAGTCTTGGGCTTCCGACACGTAAGTGAGCGACTTGTGACAATCCGTATCAAGGCTAAATTCGCCAACATTAGCCTAATATGCGCTCATGCCCCCACAGAGGACAAAGATGACGCCACCAAGGATGACTTATATGAGCTACTCGACAAAACCTATGAGCAATGCCCTAAATACGACGTTAAGATCGTACTAGGCGATTTTAATGCCAAAATAGGTAAAGAGGAAATCTTTGGTAGGACTGTCGGAAAACATAGCCTACAGGACACAACGTCTGAAAACGGACTTAGGCTAATTGACTTCGCAGCGGCACATAACGTCACCATTGCAAGCACACGGTTTCCTCATCTCGATATACACAAAGGGACTTGGCGACACCCAGATCAAAGAACCGTCAATCAGATTGATCACGTTGCGATCGATGCAAGACACGCCTCCAGTATCTTGGATGTTCGCACCTTCCGAGCAGCTAACATCGACTCGGATCACTACCTTGTTGCAGCAAAGGTAAGAATGCGAATAACCCGAACTCCACAACAACGGAGTAATACTGTGAGGAAGTATGACGTCGGAAAGCTGCAATCGCAAGAAACCGCCAGAACCTATGCCGATCGAATATCCCGTAACCTCTCAAGAAATCCAGTACCGCCAGCATCAAGTGCCGAAGATCAGTGGCAACACTGCCAACAAGCCATCAGAGATGCCGCAACTGATGTGCTAGGTTTCACCAGACCACCACCACGAAACCTCTGGTTTGATGACGAATGCAGGAAGGCCCATGCAGCCAAACAAGAGGCATATAAAGCGACGCTGCAAAGAAAGACGAGAGCTGCTCGCGAGCTTTACGAGCAGAAAAGACGGGAAGAACACCGGCTTCTCCAAAAGAAAAAGAGAGAGCATGAGAAGCGCGCGATCGAAGATATTGAGAGATGCTACTCCAGGAACAACGTGCGGAAGTTTTACCAACAGGTAAAAAGAACATGCCAAGGAAAAAAATCCCGCACAGAAGCCTGTAGAGATAGGAATGGAAACCTCGTAGTAGAGTCACAGTCGGTGCTGAGTACATGGAAGGACCATTTCTGCAGACTGTTAAACGGCGATGAAGGCCAAAATCCCGCTGTCAGGCAGAATGAACCATTCAACATGGATGATGACAGACAAAACTTCCGTCCACCTGACCAAAATGAAGTAAGGATAGCAATATCTAAACTCAAAAACAACAAAGCTGCTGGACCCGACGGATTACCCGCCGAACTTTTTAAAGCGGCCGGAGATGACCTGGTGGAGTGCATACACCAACTCATCTCTAAAGTTTGGTCAGAAGAAATAAATGCCTGATGAATGGAACCTCAGCATCGTTTGCCCGATTCACAAGAAAGGAGACCCTCTAAACTGCGCCAACTATAGAGGAATAAGTCTCCTGAATATCGCCTACAAGATCCTCTCTGCCGTACTATGTGAACGCCTGAAACCTTTCGTCAGCAACCTGATTGGCACCTATCAGTGTGGTTTCAGACCAGGAAAGTCCACAATCGATCAAATGTTCACGCTACGGCAGATCCTGGAAACCACCCAAGAATTCCAAATCGATACCCACCACCTCTTTATCGATTTTAAGGCCGCGTACGATAGCATTTATAGAGACGAGCTATACAGAGCCATGTCAGGTTTTGGCATTCCCACAAAACTCGTCCGACTGTGCAGGATGACGATGGAGAACTCTCGCTGCTCCGTCAAGGTTGGTTCTGACCTCACAGAAGCTTTTGACGTCAAAAAAGGATTCCGACAAGGTGATGCGCTATCGTGCGATTTCTTCAACTTAATACTTGAAAAAATTATAAGAAACTCGCATATCAATTGTAGTGGGACAATTTTTTTCAAGTCTGTGCAATTGCTAGCATACGCTGACGACATAGACATCATTGGCAGAACTCGGCGAGCTGTCACTGGAACGTTTGCTAGCATTGAAGCTGAAGCGGCTAAGATGGGACTAGCAGTCAATGAGGCCAAAACGAAGTACCTGCTGTCCACAAAAAGGGACACACAACACCGGCGGATTGGACAAAACATCACAATAGACAGGTACAACTTTGAGGTAGTTAGGGACTTTGTGTACCTCGGATCCGCTATAACATCTGACAACAACATCTCGTCAGAAATAAAGCGAAGAATTACTCTTGCCAATCGCTGTTTCTATGGGCTAGGAAGGCAATTGAGTAGCAAAGCCCTCTCTCGAAAGACAAAGGAGACTCTGTATAAGACCCTAATCATCCCAGTCCTGCTCTATGGCGCCGAGGCATGGACTCTATCTAAAGCGGATGAAGATATCCTTAGTCGTTTCGAGCGTAAGATTCTTCGGAAGATTTTTGGCCCTATCTGCGTTAACGGGCTTTGGAGGAGAAGGTTCAACCAAGAACTATACGAGCTGTACAGCGACATTGACCTGGTGAAAAAAATACGCATATCACGTTTAAGATGGCTAGGTCATGTAGAGCGAATGGACAACAATGCTCCGGCTCGCAGGATCTTCGATTCCATCCCAGAGGGTAGACGCAGTCAAGGAAGACCTCGCCTTAGGTGGCGCGCTCAAGTGGAGGACGACCTCAACCAACTTGGAGTGCAAAACTGGAGGCAGCTAGCCAAAGACCGAGTTAGCTGGAGAGGCATGTTGGTTGAGGCCCAGGTTCGTCCCGAACTGTAGCGCCACCTAAGTAAGTAAGTAAGCAACACGGCGTACTTCCAGATAGAGACAAAGTGAGAAGTATATTAGAATTCCCAACACCTCAGAATTCTAAAGAAGTTCAGTCTTTTCTGGGGATGGCAAACTTCTATAAGCGTAGCGTTTCTAACTTCTCCGCTTTAGAAAAACTTTTACGTGATATTACTCACAAAGATGTTCATTTTGTCTGGAATAAAAGTTGTGAAACAACTTTCCATACGTTGAAAACTATCCTTTCCAGCCAACCAATACTTATCTATCCTGACTTCAAAGAAGAATTTTTCCTTACCACGGACGCCAGTGGAACAACATTAGGAGCTGTACTTTCTCAGATGAGATTCTGATTTGCTGATAGCTTTTGCAAGTAGAATTTTGAGCCCAACAGAACATCGCTATTCAACAATTGAACGAGAAGGTTTGGTTATAGTTTGGGCTATTAAAAATTTTAGGTGCTACTTACTAGGTACAAAATTTACATTATATACGGATCACCAGCCATTGGTTCATTTCTTTAAGATTTCTTAAATTCGACACAAACTCTCAGAGGTTGATTTTGAAATAAAATAAAAGCCAGGAAAGCAATATGTTGTGGCTGACGCGCTAAGCCGAATTCCCGAAAATAATTTTGATACAAGTATATTGCATGTACCTTCAATAACTAGAGCACAAACTCATTCCCAAATAAAAGACAAGGTAGGTAGTTCAAATCAAGTAAATAACGATAATTATCCATGTTGCTCTGAAAGCGAAATTGAAAGTGATAGTTACAAAAATTATCATTTTCATTCAAAAATTTCGAGCGATTACCAAAAAAAAGACAGTGATCCTGTTTCCTTAACAAAGGAAGACGAAATTGGTGAAGTTTAAAAAAAAAACATAATTCTCCTTTAGGTGGACATCAAGGCGTCTTAAAACCAAGTTCAAGTGGAAAAATATATTTTCAGGTATAAAAAAGAACGTGAAAGCTTGCAAACAATGCCAAATAAACAAAAAATCACGACATACTTTGATGCTATAATGATATCTGCAACTTCTAAGAAACCTTTCGAAAAAGTTTTCATGGACATTGTTGGACCTTTACCTACCAAAATTCAAGGAAACAAATGACTGATATGCACTCCCCAATACGGAAGCAGGAACTGTAGCTATTCTATGATGAAATAATCAGTAGATAGAGAACGCCCCGGCAACTATTGACAGATCTGGGAGCTAAATTTTGTAGCGAGCTCTTCAAAAAAGTGTACCATCCACAGGCGAATGGAGCACTTTCTTAAAAGGCAATCCTGCTGATTGGGATCAATGGCTCCGGCAAGCTATGTATGTGCACAATAACTCCCCACATGCTAGTTCTAAGCTAACTCCCATGGACGTTCTATTTGGCTTTAAATTCCCTTTGCAAACTGGTATAATCAAAACACCTGCTCCTATATATGATCACGAAAACTACTTTTACGAACTAAGACATAAACTTATAAAAGCTAATGAGTTGGCTAGAACTAACATTGAGTATTTTGATAAAAGAATAAATCCACAGTCTTTCAAAAAAGATGATTTGGTTCTTCTTCAAGACATGAGCAGAAAAAACAAAACTCTGCCCTTTGTTTAAAGGACCTTATGAAGTTTGAGAAGTTCATATCATATCATATCTTACGTAAAAATAAACTTCATTCACTCCAAATAATTCTTTGATTTGGGCTTTCTCTAATTTCATCTACATGTGTTGTTGGTACTTCAACTCTATCCTCATCGTATTTTTATCATACACCCATGCCCAAGTCCATGTATCGGTATTGAAAAATGAGACGGGAATCCACGCAGTAAGCCCCGAAGATTTGTTTCTTAGTTGAGGTCATCGCCCTTGCAATGTGTCCGCGAATGAGCTTAATTAAAAAGTTATGTATCCTGTTTGTATTGGCCCCGTTGTATAGGACCTCGTTAGAATAATAGTGTTTGTACTCCGACTCTGGTGGTCTATAAAGTCCGAGACAAGTGCGAAGACATTGTCTCTCGAACACCCGAATATTTTCCATTAGAGATTAGGGCCATGTAGCAAATCACTTTCACTCTGCTATCAAGGCGGCTGCTATAGAACAACCGTCTTGTCAGGGCAAAAGCTCCCCTAGCCCTGGCCATAGCAGCCTCTACATGTCGATTGAAACACAGATACTGATCCAACCAAATGCCAAGGTACTTTACTACATCTTTACTCGCCAGTGGATGTCCATGTTGCCCTTTGATCACAAGCTTGGGCCAGTTCATTCTATTGAGAACTTCTTCGAATACCTTGCTGTACTCGGCAGAAGACTTATCGACCGGAGATTTGGTGGATTGGAATTGTCCTTTCCCTTTTTCGGGAGAGGATGTACAACAGCTGTCTTCCAACTCACTGAATAATATGCATTATTCAGCGCATTTTTGAACAGTGTTGTGTACTTGTCTATTGCTTCCTCAGGGATATGTTGTAGTACAAAATTGGGAATACCATCGACTCCTGCTGACTTCTTTTTCTTTAATGATGCTAAGATGGTTTGGAGTTCGATCTTCGAGATGAGCAGGTAACTTGACCCATTTCGCTCAACGATGGTGGCGTTTGCCAGATTGTCTTCATTGAACCCGGTAAAACCAAGATTCTCAGATCGGCATTGCGTGATGCTATTTTGCAGGTAGAAGTGATTCAGCAGAGCTTTGTTCTGTTTGGATGAATGGACTCATTCACCTTATAAACTTGCTGAAAAGCAGAACCCACTGTCTCAATCTTCTCCAATGGATCTTCGATCACAAAGAAATCGTCGTCCAAGACGGTGTCCCCCAGATCTACTCCTGCGGTCAGGAGTATGTTTTCGTTGTATGTCGTTCTCGGAAGCTTAAGACACGGAAGATCATTTTGATTGTTCTTTCTAAGGATTTTATTAATTTCGGGAAGCATACTCGGGTTGCTAGAATTAACGGCTGGGATTCTGTTATCCCATTACGAGTTAATAGACAATCTTTAGTTTTGTTTAATGAGCGAGTTGACATTTTTGATTGAAGTTTTCAGTTTCCTAATCTCCAGATCTTTTCTTTCAGTAAACCGCCTGTACAAGAGTTTTAATCTTGTCAGAAGGCCAATTTTTTGTCTGTGCAGTGCTTATATTGTCCCGTTCTTGTAAATTTCAGTTGCGTTATGTTCTTTGTATCGTGGGACTTTTCTGTCCATCATTTGCTTTATGACACCATCCATCTGAAGCCGGTTTCCATCCATTTCTACGTTCTATAGATTCCTGCCGTTTGGAAGCACAATGTCGTTAGGGGGGAGTTCTCTTGTCAGGGTGTTGGAGAAACATGATCAGCGGTCCTTCATCCAAGACCACAAGCTCGTTTGGTAGCTGTATGATGGCGGGAAATCCGCAGTGATCACTGTCGTATTCTTCCGTCTGTAAACAGTGTCTTACCTGTTGCTCCACAGAGTCAGTTACTGTCAGTCTTGAGTCTAACAGTAGTAGATCTAGAAAAGCACCGCTCCATGGGAACGATGGTCTATCTGTAGCAAGAAGGTCGATTTTATACTCAATATGGCGTTGACCCATCCAATCAAAAAAATGGTATCCCCAATCTTCATGTTTGGCATTCAAATCTCCGGCGATAATGAAGTAATTTTCGTCCGAGTGGAGACTAAGACACTCGAAAAGTTTTTCGAGCTCTGCAAAAGTTTGCAGCAGGTTGAAGTGCTTCTTGTGCGTAAACTACGATCACATACATTTGCTTCCCATGCTGGAGAGGAATGTATATGATGCAAGCTTCTAACAACTCGAATCTTCGCACTTCACTATTATATATGATCTTATGATCAATACCTTTTCGTAATAAAATAGTGATCCCGCCCCACGAGTGGAGTTGGGGCGATCCCTTCTTACGATATTTTAATTATTATGAGTCAGTTTGTATTTCTTTTTTAGCTTGATATCGCTGGCCAAAAAGACATCTGGACTGTGATCATGCAACAATTAAAACAAATTTGCTCTACGTTTGGTCCTGATAAGTGAATTTTCATTCACAGCCAGGATTTTAAAGGGGTTCTCGTACAGCGTGCCCATTATGGTTTAAGTTGCCCTAAGCTGTGAAAGTACACGGTCTAGTTTTTCCTCTTGCTTTCCGAGCTGTTGTTGTAGGTTGGTTAACTGGGTCTGCATGGCCAGAAACACTGACATTATATCGGCCTGTACTGCAGGTGCCGTAGACACTGGGCCTGTTTGGCAACCTTTGGTTGTGGCTGTACCGTTGTTGTTGCCCTCCCTGCCGCCATTTGGGCGTTAGAGATTTGGGGCACAACGGCCATCGGTGCAGGAGCAAAAACAGGTCACCTCTCCAGCACCTTCGGAGCTTTTGTTCGCTTTATGTGCTGGAACTAGGGACAGCCCTGATAGCTAGCAGGGTGGCCCTTGCCTACGCAAAGCACACATTTAAGTTGAGTCTTATCACAACCAAACATCTTATCTACTATACCATTGCTGCCCGCTTTTTACGACAAGGTATTGATCATAAGGTCATTTATTATAGTGAAGTGTGAAGATTCGAGTTGCTAGACGCTTGCATCGGTGGGTAAAACTGCATGGTCACCTCCACGCCGTTCGCGCTGGATAGCCGAAAAGTGAACTAACGACGAGCATTGGATCCATCAGATCCATGGGTACCTGATTGACCTTCTCAGGATTTAGAAGCAAGAGAAAAAATGAGCTCGAAATATCCAACCCAAACACGATTTATATGCTCATGTACGACTTCAATGTGATGAAAATAAATATGTATGGTAGAAACTTGCATCATATGCATTCCTCTCCAACATGGGAAGTAAAATTGTGTAGTCCCGGACCTAAATAGTTCTAGGAACTAGTTCCTCTTTTGGATACATTTCATTTCGTTCCATAAACTGTATTAAAACATGTTCATATTACTGAACTCCGATTCCCACTTCGAACTTTGTGTTCGTGTTCGTAAATAAAAAGCAACAACAAAAAATATAGGCGAAAGCGAAGAACGAATATGTTAGTAAATCAGCCTTAAGTCTTCAGATACTTATAATACAGTACAAAAACAGAATGTTGCGAGCCTCCGGAGCCAACACCCGAGAAAGAGACCAAGAATAGCTCAAGAAAATACACAACCACCAGCCACAACCACCTTAAGAACTAAAATATGAGAGAGACAGAGTTGTAGCAAGATACATATATATATATATATATACGTTAATCGGTCGCACCGATATGTTAATGTTAATAGTTCCTGAAGTTCCATGTCTTTCTTCATTTACCTAGAAAAAGATACATGCGCTTATCGGAACTAGATACATACGTTAATCGGTTTCACCACTTATCATGCTAATAGTTTCTGTAGTTCCATGTCTTTTTTGAATGAACGAAATAAACGTTAATCGGTCGATCTCTTAGACTCTTTTTAAACCTTGAGACTTTTGCATGCGATTCGTTTCTTTGCTTCGGCTTTTAAGAGAGGGACGTATGTGGTGGCCGGGGTAGACAGAATCGCACCAGTAGCTCGAGTCGCGTGACTATTGGTCTTTTTCTTTGTACTTATTCGTAGATACATTCATTCCTTTTCATTGTTGTGTTCGTCGTGGATGAGTTAAGTGATTTTTTTTCGTTGAGCAGTGTCTATGTATGTACAATTAAAAAAATACTTTTAGAAAAATGGAAAAACAATTGAATGATCACCTGTTTATATTTATATAGAATTTAAAATATTGTGTCCAAGATTACGCTCGAAAACATAAAAAAAATTCATAATTTGCGTTCACAATTTACGCGGGAGTATCGTGCTGGGAAAATTAAAAATTTGGAATGGGAAGAGCTGTACTATATAACCCAAATGTGTGGTGTTTTGACCAATTGAAATTTTTGAAACAACACTTGCAGATTCGGCCTTCAAAAAGTAACATTGACGAGGTACATAATAATAAAGAAGCAAGTTTTTTATTAATTTTATTTTTCATTTTTTTATAATTTTTTTAACCAACAGTGGCATTACTTGATGCGTATAATCTAGTGAGTGGTGAAATCCCGACCACTCAGATATTTAAGTGAGAGTAGGGGTATGTCTGCATATGGAGCTCGACTGAGCGAAGTTGTTGGTTGAGTCAAATAGGATCCATTCCACATCAATGGTTACGGGCGTTAGGTCAAGTTTGCTAAATAGCGAGGAAATTATTTAAAGAGTATCTGAATTTCTACAGTTTACAATTTAATTTCTACAGTTTACAATTATCAGAAGTGAGATTCGAAATCCGATACACTTATTTTTTTTTTTAAAGGAATGTGATTAAAACAAAAAAAAGAGTGCGCATTCGTGAAAAACAAACTAAAATTCATTAGGGTAAACGTGAAAAACAAGTTTTCGTTTTTCTGTATTTTGAGTTCGACACATCAAATCAAATTTCCCCTTTCGAAGGTGTTTTTTTTCTCTATCTCTATCGAGCGGCGCGCGCTTGTGTGTTGTGTATTGTGTTTGTGTATTTTTCTAGAGAAATATTCGCATCTCAGATATACATAGTAAATTCATCCTAACAATTCTCTCCGAATTGAGTGACCGGTTATTCCGTTATTGTGTTAGTGTTAGTGTGCTAATTATGTATTTTATTTTCTATGGAAACCGATGAATAAAAAAAATAAATGAAGCCCTGAAAAAAAATGGCTTTCATTCGTCGCGGTCTGTCGTCGGTTGATTCTTTGAGAAGTAATGGCTCATCGGGAATTCGTCTCGGCACCGATGAAATTAAAAAAAATTATTCCTAATTTATATCTATCTTTAAGTGCTGGTCTAAGTGCAAGTGAGTAGGTGCAAATGCTGGACAATCTGAGTCATTTTAACGACTGGGATGATCGATCAACATTGTTTTATGCGTCTGTCAGAATGGACGAGGCTGCAGCACAATGGCTGACAGCACAGAGGGGACAGATTACTAGTTGGACTCAATTTAAAAAAAAACTTTTTAAATTAAAATCTGAAAAAGAAAAAATAAATAAATAAATTATTTCATAAAAAAACATGCGCAAGAACATGCGACACATTCAGTATGTACAAGCTTGTGAGCGACGCATACATAAATATATATCTACTTTGTTGTTGTTTTTTTGTTTGTTTCAAATAATTCCATAATGTGCTTACGGTATTTTTTGTATTCCCTTTTTTATAATTGTCCGTCACAATCCTTTGTACATGCATACATAATATCTGAAAAGAAGTAGAAATTAGTATTAATTAAATTAATTACAAAACGAAAAAACAAAAGTACCTAGCCTAGTATAGGCAGAAATAATGTTATGAAACGACATACACACATAGTGCGATGCATTTTTAAGGCACCATTCCTTATCTCTATTTTAGGTACAGAGCGTTGATAAAATTATTCACAAATGTGTTATGCATTGACACATCTATGAATTATTTTACAACAATTAATCTACGTAATAATTATAGGAAAATATAAAAAATACGTTTTTACTTATCTAAAAAATCCATTTGTTTTTGCAAAATCGAAGACGGATGTTTCACACTGGCTTACAGTCTGCCAATAAGATAAAGCTTGATTATTTTCTAACACTTAGAAGATTGTGCGAATAGTTGAAATATAGATTTGTAAAAGGTAGTTAGAGTAGGAACAAGGTGTGGGGAGAAGCTTTTAGGAGTTGTATGTATTAATGTATTTGTATTAGTTTACTATTCATTAGAAATAAGGTCTTAAGTATTTGTATAATCTAATTATGGACAGGGGTGGACGAAATAGTAATGAGAATGATAGAGATGGAATTTAATACCCCTACAAGGAAATTTTATTTTATTGGAAAAAAAAACGAATAAAATAGTTATATCGCTCAGATATAGAAGTAACTATTTACATACATGAAACAAAGACTGGGGAAGACCTAAGAGGGATTTCATGGTCATTGTAAAAGAAATTCAGAGATTTACCCAGCAGCTTACCAACTGTCTTGAATTTGAAAAAAAAGAAGACAGATCTTTAAAAAGTTGAAAAACAATTTTTTTTAAGTTGAGTTTAATCAATAAATAAAAGGTGGAAAGGCGCATACAAAAAAAAAATAAGGTTATCAGCCATTAAAAAAAAATAAAGTTCTGAAGGGAATCTTTTACCATTGGAATTAGATTAAATTTTGGTCTGCAGAGGTTTAGGTTGATTATTCTGTGAGGCTAAACCTCTGCTACTTTTTTATCCTCTACCTGCTAGTAGAGGGAAGGGAAAGGAACAAAGGAGCATCAAAAGAACACAAAAAGTAACTACAGGAATAAAGAAATTTTGTTTTTTTTTTTTTTGAAAAAGTGGATAGTTTTAGTTAAAGTATAAATTTGAAGAAAAAATAGGAAGAAATTTATAGAAAGAAAAAGTAAAAAAACAAAAATTAAAAGAGGGAAAACAGAAAAAAAAAGAAAAGAAGTAGAATATTTTTGCTTGCATTTAAATTTTATTTGAATTGCAGTGCTAAGTGTTTAAAAAAAACAAAAAAAAATCATTCTAAGCGTAAACTTAAACAAGGAAACAGAGTTCAAAGTTCTTCGCAGTGCTGCTGGCAGGACGTCGTCGTCGAGGTATTTATAAATCTGTAAGTGTCTAATTTTTTTATTACAGTTTTATTTTTTTTTACAATAATTTTTTTACACCAACATTATTTTTTAATTTCCTTTTTTTAAACCTTTTTATATTTTTTTAAAACATTTTTTTGGATCATAGTTTTATTGTACATTTTTTTGAATAAGTTAATTTAATTTTTTTTAAATTTTTTTTTAGATTTTGTTTTGAATTTTTGAATTTTTTTATTACTTTAGATCTTTTTTTTTTATTTTAGTTTTAGATACATTTTTTTTTTAATTTTATATTGTAATTTTTTTGATACTTATAATTGAATTCGGTTTTCTTTTTTCCATTGATTTTTTTTTTTTGATTTCATTAAGTTTTAATTATTTTAACACTATTACATTTATTCATATAATTTTTTTAGTTGTTTTTATGTTCATTTAATTTTTTTTTTTTGTTAAATTTAGTTTTTTTTATATAAATTTTATACACTAGTTTTATTTTTTGTTTTATTAAATTTTCTTAAATTTCCAACGGTTTCTTAGGTCTGATTGTTTTTTTTTATTTAACATTTCTGTGCTCTGGCAAATCTCCTAACCAAATAAATTTTTTTCTTTACTACCCTTTACTGGTAAGAGTGTGAGAGGGATTTATTAAACAAGAAATGGCAGATGGGAGGAAAAAAATGGATTCTGTTCCGAGAGAATCATGCCTGAGTTCTACACTTAACATGGACAGAAACAAAAACGAAACGAACGGGCCATTCTGTGACGTAACCATGTCTATACGGAACATGAACATTGACGACCAACTCGATGAAGACTTAGGTTTGCCAAAACAAACAAGAACAATTAAAACACAGGACCGGATAGCAGAAGAGTCTTCTGCGATCCCAAAAATACAAAAGGAACTGACACCCTTAAATGAACGAGACAAAATAAAAAAATCGAACGGACACAAACAGAACAGTTAGACAGGGCACAACTCTCAGACAAAACACAAGACAAGACAATTATTTTGAAAACTATACAAGACCAAACCAACGACTAGACACTAGTCACTTACAGACAGACAGCGGACAAACAAGCCGACGTCCCAGCCATCTAATGATCCTTGTTCACAATTGGGGGATCAAATTTGATGGATCGGCAAAATGTTTGTCATTTGAGAGTTTCCTCTTTAGAGTAGAGACATAACAGTAAAAAAAAAACAACTAACGGACGACGATTTATTTGGGAATTTTCACCATTTAGTCACAGGTTGTGCAGAAAGATGGTATTGGCAGTTCAATGAAGATCATTTAGCGTTAAGAGAACAAAAGACGAAACGATTTGTACATGAGATTGCTAATTAAGAAACAGATAAAAGAGAAGTTAATGATTTTTATGACGAAGAAACCAGGATCGAGGCAATATATCATAGACAAAATAGAAGAAATCACAACACACTTGACAATAGAATAGGGTTAGATAGACAAATGAAAATGTCAGATTTTTTGGGAGAGAGCCGACAAGAATCAGGTGTTTGCCCTTCTTCATTTCATTCCTTGACATGTGTTAGCTGTGGGAAGGGCAACATTTCTTTTAAGCATCGCTGTCAGGGAAACTCGAAAGTCGGTAGTGCATCCGGGAAACAACTGTCGACGACAAATCCGTTCTCGGAAAATCTGAAACCGAACCTGCAATAAAATTTTGAAGAAGAGAGGATAAGACTGATTTAACGACAACTTACTGTGATCCAGTAAGGCTTCCTGTACAAAGAAAGATGGAATATGATGAAGCTAGAAAGCGGATCTTTGTTGAGGAGTTAGACGCTATAAATAACAAAAGTACGAATTATTTCAAGATATCTAGGCTAACGGAAAAATGTGCAACACTTAGACGTAGGAAAAATCAGATTGACGCATCTATATAATCAGTTACGGACGACAATAGGCCGTACGCAAAAGTGCAATTAGAAGGTGAGGAAGTCTTTGGGCTGTTGGATAGTGGTGGGGCAGTAACAAAGGCACTACCCAATTTAGGCAGCCGTACAAAAGCTCCTGTACGATGAGTTAGACAGAATGTTGGCACTGGGTGTAATAGAGGAGGGTAACAGTGCTTGGAGTCCTCCACTAGTTTTAGTGAGAAAGGGCGGAAAAGCAGGTTGTGCTTAGGGTAAAAAAGTTTGCGTACCCACTTCCTCTTATAGAAGGGATTATAAGAAGACTTCAGGATACGAAGTATATCTCCAGTATCGATTTAAAGGATGCCTTTTGGCAAATTCTTCTGGAGAGCGAGTCAAGGGAAAAGACAGCTTTTACAGTCCCTGGTTGGCCGTTATACCAATTCACGGTTATGCCGTTCAGTTTGTGTAACGTCACCCAGATAATATCCTAGTCAATGGACAAAGTCATTCCCGGTCGACTCCGTCAGAATGTCTTTGTCTATCTCGATTTGGTTCGCTGACGTAAACAGACGTTTATATAGAATTCTTGCTTACAAAGTTCCTAAGCGGTTTATCCGCGGTTATCAAAAGAAAAAAAAAACTGAAAACAAATAATTTCCCTCCGTGAGATAGAGACTCAAAAAGTGAAGGAAAATGAAAAGAATAAGGTATATATTCCAGCTCAGCTGGAATACATACTTTTAACCACAAAAAATGTGCCTTTATTAAAAAGTGATAAATCTTTTCAATTTGATTTACCCCAGCCAAACATTCCCTCGGGTTCAAATTCCAAAAGCCTAGCTAAAACCAGCTCTGTAAACACTTGTCAAGGCCAAGCTTCAGAGACCGAAATGTTCAAACAACAGTCAAACTTAAACGATTGGACTACTGTTATCAGTAAATTGAATCGATCTGCAAGTCATTTCAACAACAATCACAAGAGAAAGAGGAAAAATGATGAGCCAGTTCATGTCTGTCATGACAATGAACCTTATTTTGACAGGTGCTACTGTTGTCAAAGGTTTGGTCATACAGGTGACTGTTGCGCGTACAGTAATCGATGTGTGTTATGTGGAGACAATCATGCCTCTGAAACTTGTATTGATTTGTGCAAGTCAAAAAAAGAGGCAAATGAAGAAGTTCCAATTCCAAAGTGCATTAACTGCAATGAAATTGGTGACACCGCCAGTTCTCAAAAATTTCCAGCGTGTTTAAAATACAGAGAACGTAGGCAAGCCTCATCACGGAAGGAAAGTTATGTAGCTTTTTCTAATAGTGAAATTAAACAAGATACTTTTAGCCAACCCAAATATTTCTTTTGCTGACATCAGTAAAAAATCAATAAGCAAGCCTCCTCCACTCACTAAAGATATTTTGGCCAAAATATCAAAAACTTCAATCTCAAGAAGAAAAACTGTTTACGTACTTAGAGTTCGTAGCCTCTATAATTGTATTATGGCCTCTACAAACCTTAATATTACATCTATGAATTTTAATTCATAATTCATTTTAATTTAATTGAAAGACGACTTGCACTTTTGAATATTTTAAAAAGTGACAAGCCAGATTTTTGCTATCTTTCTGAAACTAGACTTTATAGAAGACATGATAAGAAATGATTCGGGTAGAGGAACCGCTATCCTTCTTAAACCGAATTTTTCATATCAAGCTGTACCATTTCACATTGACATTTTTTCAGCATGCTTAGCAACAATTGCTTTTCAAAATTCAAGATCCCCTGATCTTCGATTATTGTTGGGAAGCATATACATACCTAGTAATTGTGGAGATAGTTTAGTAAGGGATCTCGATAGGCTCTCTTGCTAAACAAGTTTTTATGATGCTATAATCATCGGTGGAGACTTTAATGCACGCCAATCCTCACTGGGGGGATAGTGTTCAAAACCAAAATGGGAAATTATTTTACGACTGGTTTTATAATGGAACATTCCTAAACTAAAAAATAATACTATTTCTAATATCTGCACAACATTCGCAACACCATCCCATCATTTTGGTGTTTCCATTATTGTAAAGCTCGATAATTACTCTCCTCTCATGCTTTTTGCACCCGTGGCATATAGAAGCTTCAAACACATTAATTGGGAAGCATTCAGATTAAGTCTTCATAACAACGTTTCCCTCTTAAATATACCTTCCGATATAAATATTTCAAATAACGATTCGATAATGTTATCAGTGAACTTAACTCCAAAATTACCGCTGTTTTAGAATCCAACTCAGTCATATGCGAACCTAGGAACCATAAATACAAAGACGTTTCAGATATCACAATCAAGCTTATGAAGACGAGAAGCTTTTGGCTTAAACGGTTAAAAAGAATATTTCACAAGCATTTGAACAAAGTCAACGCTGAGTACCTTGAGCTCTCATCCAAAATTCAATTCCTAAGCAAACTCATTAACCAAAGAGTACATATTGACCTCAACAATGCTTTTAAAAAACGGCTTCAAAACATTCGCCCTTCTCCTCAAGCATTCAAAGAAATTGACAAAATCACTGGCAGGAAGTTCTTCGGTACTGATATCTCTAAAGACATTCTTACCTATAATGGCCTAGATCTAGTTGACACTCAGTCAAAAATAAATGGCTTCCAAGATTTCTTTTCTGCCTTATACACAGAGAAGACTTCAAATCGTGGTAGTAACTTCACTAACGAAGTCTGCTCCACAGTACAACTTCGTTTAGTCGACCTTAACACACCTATCATAACGTTTTCGACATCCAACCCTTCTCATAGTCCTTCTATTCCTCCTTTTACTAATCCGCTGCAAGTACAGATTTTTAGATCCAACCTAAAAAACAAAAAATCGTCAGGAATAGACGGGATATCAAATTTTATATTGCGAAAATGCTGTCATTCTCTCGATATTCTCCTCGCATCCATATTTAACAATTGTATCAATAATGGCTATTTTCCCTCAGATTGGAAAATAGCAAAATTATAACCAATTGCAAAAAATAGATCGACCAGATAAATACGAAATTTTAGACCTACATCATTGCTCTTGAATATAGGAAAACTTTTCGAAAAATTCTATCTGAACCAATTAACATGTTTTGCGATGACAAGAATATAATACCGAAGTATCAATTTGGATTTAGAAACGATCATTCTACGGAACACGCCGCACTTCTTCTCTGTGACAAAATTGTGCATAACTTGACGTCTAAGAAATGTACTATTTGTGTTAATATTGGCTTGGAAAAGGCATTTGATTCTCTCTGGCACAAGGGATTGATATATAAATAAGTAAAACTAAACTTCCCAATGTGGATCATTCGAATTGTATCAAACTTGAGTGAGACCACTAAAGGCTTTGCTTAAAATAGAACAAAAACTTCCCTTACTAGCTGAATATTTTCAAAAATGGGGCTTAAAAGTCAATTGTGAAAAGTGTAGCTTTATGTGCTTCCTCAACGCAAGTGGGAAAGGCCATCGATTGGCAGTTAAAGAAAGCAAAACACTTGCATTGAAAATTAATGACACCCCCATTCCTCTATGCTCTGAAATGAAATACATAGGGATTAACTTTCATAATAGGTTCCTTTTTAACAAGCACGCACGAAGAGTGTTGTCAAAAGCAAAAGCTGTAACTGCTACACTAAAACCAGTACTTCAATCTAGGTCAATGTCCAAAAATACTTATCAACAAAACATTAATTCGACCAATCTTGACATACGGTTTCAGCGCGTGGTTTACTATTTCTCCCACTGTAGCAAAAGAGATAGACAAATGTGATTGAAAAATCTTGAGATTTTGCTGCGGCAAATTTAGAAGGGCAAACAAAAAATATTTCTCGAACAAAATAATTTACGAATCCTACAAAGTAACGCCACTCTTAACATATATAACAAATCTCACAAGACGTAAACTTCATCGTACAGAACATCATCATAATAGATTGATTAGATCCTTGTTTGAGTCCGACATCAAAGATTGTTTGGAAAAGAACTACTACATTTCTTCTTTTAATATTCTTAACGAAGGATCACTACCACTTATTGGACTTGATGTGAATAGACGCTCAATTTTTGCTTTTTGTGAAAGGCCCTCACGCCTTAACCTGAGGGGAGAGTATAAGTCCTGTAAGATTTTGAACAAAAAGAAATACACGCTCGGGTTATGTTATATGTATAAGAAAAATACAGACAAAGTATGCCAGGAGCAAGCATACAAATTAACTTTTGCTATACAAAACAAATGAGTAACCTCTAATTTTTGAGAAGATATTTATATATTGAACAAATATTGTCAACAAAAATGTGTGTTTCAAAAGCCTCAATAATATGAAATTAAGTGAATGAATCTCGATGACCTCTTGATTTGTTCTCTAGATTTTGAAACGCACATTAAGGTACTGGAGGAAGTTCGCACTTTGTGGATGTGGATCATTCGAATTGTATCAAACTTTCTTGAAAATCTATTTTCCTCGATATTTGTGCAGTCAGAACATTCGGATCAGCTTTAAATATCGTCGCGAATTCCACAAGGCTCAATTTTGAGCCCAATTTTATTCATAATTTATATGCATGACTTTCCATTCCAAGATTTTATAGATGAAGAACCACATGGAATTCTTTTCGCAGATGACACTCTGATAACAACAAGTGATGTGAGACCACTAAAGGCTTTGCTTAAAATAGAACAAAAACTTTCCTTACTTGCTGAATATTTTCAAAAATGGGGCTTAAATGTCAATTGTGAAAAGTGTAACTTTACGTGCTTCCTTAACGCAAGTGGAAAAGGCCATCGATTGGCAGTTAAAGAAAGCAAAACACTTGCATTGAAAATTAATGACACCCCCATTCCTCTATGCTCTGAAATGAAATACATAGGGATTAACTTTCATAATAGGTTCCTTTTTAACAAGCACGCACGAAGAGTGTTGTCAAAAGCAAAAGCTGTAACTGCTACACTAAAACCAGTACTTCAATCTAGGTCAATGTCCAAAAATACTTATCAACAAAACATTAATTCGACCAATCTTGACATACGGTTTCAGCGCGTGGTTTACTATTTCTCCCACTGTAGCAAAAGAGATAGACAAATGTGAAAGAAAAATCTTGAGATATTGCTGCGGCAAATTTAGAAGGGCAAACAAAAAATATTTCTCGAACAAAATAATTTACGAATCCTACAAAGTAACGCCACTCTTAACATATATAACAAATCTCACAAGACGTAAACTTTATCGTACAGAACATCATCATAATAGATTGATTAGATCCTTGTTAGAGTCCGACATCAAAGATTGTTTGGAAAAGAACTACTACATTTCTTCTTTTAATATTCTTAACGAAGGATCACTACCACTTATTGGACTTGATGTGAATAGACGCTCAATTTTTGCTTTTTGTGAAAGGCCCTCACGCCTAAACCTGAGGGGAGAGTATAAGTCCTGTAAGATTTTGAACAAAAAGAAATACACGCTCGGGTTATGTTATATGTATAAGAAAAATACAGACAAAGTATGCCAGGAGCAAGCATACAAATTAACTTTTGCTATACAAAACAAATGAGTAACCTCTAATTTTTGAGAAGATATATATATATCGAACAATTATTGTCAACAAAAATGTGTGTTTCAAAAGCCTCAATAATATGAAATTAAGTGAATGAATCTCGATGACCTCTTGATTTGTTCTCTAGATTTTGAAACGCACATTAAGGTACTGGAGGAAGTTCGCACTTTGTGGATGTGGATCATTCGAATTGTATCAAACTTTCTTGAAAATCTATTTTCCTCGATATTTGTGCAGTCAGAACATTCGGATCAGCTTTAAATATCGTCGCGAATTCCACAAGGCTCAATTTTGAGCCCAATTTTATTCATAATTTATATGCATGACTATCCATTCCAAGATTTTATAGATGAAGAACCACATGGAATTCTTTTCGCAGATGACACTCTGATAACAACAAGTGATGTGAGACCACTAAAGGCTTTGCTTAAAATAGAACAAAAACTTTCCTTACTAGCTGAATATTTTCAAAAATGGGGCTTAAATGTCAATTGTGAAAAGTGTAACTTTACGTGCTTCCTTAACGCAAGTGGAAAAGGCCATCGATTGGCAGTTAAAGAAAGCAAAACACTTGCATTGAAAATTAATGACACCCCCATTCCTCTATGCTCTGAAATGAAATACATAGGGATTAACTTTCATAATAGGTTCCTTTTTAACAAGCACGCACGAAGAGTGTTGTCAAAAGCAAAAGCTGTAACTGCTATACAAAAACCAGTACTTCACTCTAGGTCAATGTCCAAAAATACTTATCAACAAAACATTAATTCGACCAATACATCGACATACGGTTTCAGCGCGTGGTTTACTATTTCTCCCACTGTAGCAAAAGAAATAGAAAAATGTGAAAGAAAAATCTTGAGATTTTGCTGCGGCAAATTTAGAAGGGCAAACAAAAAATATTTCTCGAACAAAATAATTTACGAATCCTACAAAGTAACGCCACTCTTAACATATATAACAAATCTCACAAGACGTAAACTTCATCGTACAGAACATCATCATAATAGATTGATTAGATCCTTGTTTGAGTCCGACATCAAAGATTGTTTGGAAAAGAACTACTACATTTCTTCTTTTAATATTCTTAACGAAGGATCACTACCACTTATTGGACTTGATGTTAATAGACGCTCAATTATTGTTTTTTGTGAAAAGCCCTCACGCCTAAACTTGAGGGGATAGTATAAGTCCTGTAAGATTTTGAACAAAAAAAAATACACGCTCGGGTTATGTTATATGTATAAGAAAAATACAGACAAAGTATGCCAGGAGCAAGCATACAAATTAACTTTTGCTATACAAAACAAATGAGTAACCTCTAATTTTTGAGAAGATATATATATATTGAACAATTATTGTCAACAAAAATGTGTGTTTCAAAAGCCTCAATAATATGAAATTAAGTGAATGAATCTCGATGACCTCTTGATTTGTTCTCTAGATTTTGAAACGCACATTAAGGTACTGGAGGAAGTTTGCACTTTGTTTACGTCAAGCAGGTTTGACAATCAATGTTAAGAAAAGTAGGTTTTGTTTCAAGGAAATGAAATATTAAGGGTATGTCGTTGGTGACGGATGCACACGGACTGACAGAGACAAGGTATCGGCGGTCGAAGATTTTCCAATTCCAAAGACCCCAAACAGCTCCTTAGGTTCCTTGAAATGAAGGGGTGGTATTGGTGATTTATACCAAACTTTGCAAGGAAGGGTGTCCAAAACGTAGTCCCTGATACTCTCCCATGAGTTCATATGGATGAGATCATGACCGATAATTCAGCACAAGAAGTTGACTTAAATTATGTTTTCTTAAAGAAAATAATTGAAAGATACCAAGACAAACTTCCTGATATCTGTATGTCAGATGAATTTGTTTAAAAACAGGCCGACGTACAAAAACAGGCGACGCTATACAAGACGTCCGAGCATGGAAGCTATGGGTTCCTACGGAGTTGTGCGGAGATCTTTTAAAAGCTGCTCATGACTAACCTGCTTCTGAACATGGTGGTATAAACAAGACCCTGTCAAAATTAGGGCAAAAATACTTTTGGCCGGGGATGGTCACCGATGTTCAGAACAGGGTGAGATCATGCGACATTTTTAAAAGCAGCAAATCTGTTAATATGATGGCAGGGACGGAACGACCTTTCCAACGCCTTTATATTGATTTCCTTGGAACCTACCCTCGGACCAAAAATGGAAGTACTCATATTTTTCTAGTCCTCGACCACTTTAGTAAATATTTGTTTTTAAAAGCAATAAGAAAAGCAACATCATCTGAGGTACTAAAATTCTTAGGGAAAAATGTTTTTCATGATTTAGGTGTCCCAGAGTTTACTAATTCTGACAACGGAAAACAGTTCGTATTATAACTATTTTCCAGCTTTCTAACCAAATATGGAGTAAAACATGTCAGAACCGCGATTTATTCTCCCCAAGTTAATGTTTCGGAGAGGGTTAATGAATCGGTTCTTTCCAAGATAAGATCTTACTTCAGTGACGATCAAAAGCACTCGGATCGACATGTTAGCAACGTTTCATTCTCATTGTGAAGTGTCGTATATGACGCAATTAGAATTAAGCCATACTACACTGTGTTTGAGACTCACATGATTCAACACGTAAAATCCTACGAGTTGTTAAGACGCTTAGGCCTAGTAAAAGAGTCAAAGACTGAGATCCTGGAAAAAGAAGACAAGCTTGAACTCATTCGAGCGAGAATATTTGACAATTTGCAACTTTCTCATCAGAGAAGCGCAAAGACATATAATACCAGAAGTAGGGATGTACAATATAAAACTGGAAAAGTAGTTTTCCGCAGAAACTTCAAACAAAGTAGTAAAGCGGAAAACTATAACGCTAAATTAGGTAAAATGTTCATAAAAACCATAATATTAAGACCATAAGGTAATTTAAGAGGTGAAAAGGAAGGTGTTTTTCATGCGAAAGACCTACACTTTTAGAATAGGACATCACATGACGCACTCAGATGATGTTCGCTTACGACTGTTATATTAGGTTAGTTGAATTAATTTATTTATTTTATTTATTATTAGTTTATTTATTTTACCTTATTGACATTTAAGCTGTGATATTTTATCTATAAAAAAGTTATGTAGTTATTTTTCTGTGATATTTTATACTGTAATAAATTTTTTTTACTCTATCTGTGATATTTTTACAAGAGTCTAAGTACCTGATTTTATCTTTAAAGAATTGTTTATTTACTTATTTTTAATTGTTATGTGTGATATTTTATTCAATATAGTTTTTTTATTTACTTATTTTGTTCAGTGATATTTTAATCTCACTTATTTTCTTTAGAAAATTTGTTAGTTTTCCTCACACCTCTCTGAGTTTTAATTAGTGTTAGTAGTTAAGGTTTATGTTTTAATAAGCGAAGAAAAATTAAATTAGAGCCCGGCTAGCTCAGTCCGTAGAGCATGAGACATCTCAGATAGTGGGCTTAGCCACACTTTATTGAGAGTATCTAAAAAAGATATATATATTGATATATATTATAAATATGAAAAGATAAAGGAAGCTAACTTGCCTGTCACTTGTTTAAGATGCAAGTGCCCTCACAACCACTCAGGCACTTGCGTCGATCCTGTTACGTGGCTGGCAACATTTCATTAAATTAACATCTAAAAAGAAAAAAAAACAAACATCAATGTTTAAGAAACAAAAAATTAAATAAATTATTTTATAAAAAAAACATGCGCAAGAACATGCGACACATTCAGTATGCGCAAGCGTATGAACCATCCATACATAAGTAGGTATCTACTTTGTTGTTTTTTTTGTTTGTTTCAAATAATTTCATAATGTACTTACCGTTTATACGTTGTATTCCTTTTTATATAATTGTCCGTCACAATCCTTTGTACATGCATACATAATATCTGAAAAGAAGTAGAAATTAGGATTAATTAAACTAATTACAAAACGAAAAACAAAAGTTTGGAAACGATATACACACATATTGCGATGCATTTTCAAGGCACTATTCCTTATCTCTATTTAAGACATAGAGCGTTGAAAAAATTATTCACAAATTTTATGTGTTATGTATTGACACATCTATAAATTATTTCACAACAATTAGTCTACGTAATAATTTTAGGAAAATGTAAAAAATACGTTTTTACTTACCTAAAAAATCCATTTATTTTTGCAAAATCGAAGACGGATTGTTTCACACTGGCTTACAGTCTGCGAATAAGATAAAGCTTGATTATTTTCTAACACTTTAGAAGATTGTGCGAATAGTTGAAATATAGTTTTGTAAAAGGTAGTTAGAGTAGGAACAAGGTGTGGGGAGAAGCTTTTAGGAGTTTTATGTATTATTGTACTTGTATTGGTATTAGTTTACTAATCATTAGAAATAAGGTCTTAAGTATTTGTATAAACTAATTATGGACAGGGGGGTGGACGAAATAGTAATGAGAATGATATAGATGGAATTCAATACCCCTACAAGGAAATTTTATTTTATTGGAAAAAAAAAAATAAAATAGTTATATCGCTCAGATATAGAAGTAACTATTTACACAAATGAAAAAAAGACTGGGGAAGACCTAAGAGGGATTTCATGGTCATTGTTAGAAGGAATTCCGATATTAACCAGCATACCAACATTCTTGAATTTGAAAAAAGAAGACAGATCTTTATAAAGTTGGAAAAAAAAATTGTTTTAAGTTGAGTTTAATCAATAAATAAAAGGTGGAAAAGGCGCATACAAAAAAAAAAGGGTGTCAGCCATTAAAAAAAAAAGTTCCGGAGGGAATCTTTTACCATTTAAATTAGATTAAATTTTGGTCTGCAAAGGTTTAGGTTGATGATTCTGTGAGCCTAAGCCTATACTATTTTTATCGGATTCTTTTGTGTTAATCCGATTTTTAAATTCTTTACCTGCTAGTGGAGGGAAAGAAAAAGAACAAAGGAGCATCAAAAGAACACAAAAAGTAACTACAGGAATAAAGAAAACTATTGTTTTTTTTTGAAAAACATTGCAGTTTAAAGACCAACAGCTCAACGATAAAAAGCAAATCTTAACAAGTATTGACAAAAACGATGGTAGACGAAAATCACTACAGAAAGAGTATGATTTAAAATCTGGTCGAACACATACAAAAACATTATTGATTCCCAAGAAATTAAATTTATCCGATTAAAAAACATCCAATACCTTTCTTCACAATACATATTGACCATCTTGGACCATATGTCAAAAGTTTAAAGAGGAACCAATATGTATTATGTATAATCGATTCGTTTAGCAAATTTATTACACTTCGTTCTATAAAAATACAATGTTGAGAGGAGTTGTTCGCGTTTTGGGTGACTTGACACAATTTTTTGGGACACCACCTCGAATCATTTCAGAAAAAGGAACAGCATATACTTCAAAATTATTCAATAACTACTCCCATTATAATCGTAATCAACACATTACTACTGCCGTTTGCACCCCACAAGCTAATGGCCAAACTGAAAGGTATATCCGTACTGTAGGAACAGCAATATTAACAATGACTAAGAGACCTGATGTAAGAGACTGGGATGCTCATCTATCCGTTCTCCAATGGGGACTTATCTGTCTGAAGCATCGTATAACTAATTAAACGCCACAGGAAATTTTGTTTGCATTTAAACCTTAAAACTCGCTAGATAAAAAGCTGAGTATAATGTTGCATGAAGACGATTCTGACGATGAGGAAGATAATATTCCACTGGCCGCGTTGCGGGAGAAAGTTAAAGTGATTTTTGAGGTTCACGGTGCGCAGAATTAAAAGATTTGGCGTGCTTTGATTGTAGCATGTCAACTCGGTGACATGCTATAATCAAAGCAGGCCAAATAAGAATGTTGGCATAAGAATGTGGGAGAACGTGGGAAATATAATATTATTATTATTAACTTATACAGCTATGGGGTAGGCGAGAAAGCTGCTGCCGCGATTTAAAGGGCCGTATGAGATCAAATGTGTACTGCCAAATGATCAGTATCTGATCGGAAATTTATTATCCCCTACAAGGAAATTTTATTTTATTAAAAAAAAAAAAAAAATAAAATAGTTATATCGCTCAGATATAGAAGTAACTATTTACACAAATGAAAAAAAGACTGGGGAAGACCTAAGAGGGATTTCATGGTCATTGTTAGAAGGAATTCAGATATTAACCAGCATACCAACATTCTTGAATTTGAAAAAAGAAGACAGATCTTTATAAAGTTGGAAAAAAAAATTGTTTTAAGTTGAGTTTAATCAATAAATAAAAGGTGGAAAAGGCGCATACAAAAAAAAAGGGTGTCAGCCATTAAAAAAAAAAGTTCCGGAGGGAATCTTTTACCATTTAAATTAGATTAAATTTTGGTCTGCAAAGGTTTAGGTTGATGATTCTGTGAGCCTAAGCCTATACTATTTTTATCGGATTCTTTTGTGTTAATCCGATTTTTAAATTCTTTACCTGCTAGTGGAGGGAAAGAAAAAGAACAAAGGAGCATCAAAAGAACACAAAAAGTAACTACAGGAATAAAGAAAACTATTGTTTTTTTTTGAAAAACATTGCAGTTTAAAGACCAACAGCTCAACGATAAAAAGCAAATCTTAACAAGTATTGACAAAAACGATGGTAGACGAAAATCACTACAGAAAGAGTATGATTTAAAATCTGGTCGAACACATACAAAAACATTATTGATTCCCAAGAAATTAAATTTATCCGATTAAAAAACATCCAATACCTTTCTTCACAATACATATTGACCATCTTGGACCATATGTCAAAAGTTTAAAGAGGAACCAATATGTATTATGTATAATCGATTCGTTTAGCAAATTTATTACACTTCGTTCTATAAAAATACAATGTTGAGAGGAGTTGTTCGCGTTTTGGGTGACTTGACACAATTTTTGGGACACCACCTCGAATCATTTCAGAAAAAGGAACAGCATATACTTCAAAATTATTCAATAACTACTCCCATAATAATCGTAATCAACACATTACTACTGCCGTTTGCACCCCACAAGCTAATGGCCAAACTGAAAGGTATATCCGTACTGTAGGAACAGCAATATTAACAATGACTAAGAGACCTGATGTAAGAGACTGGGATGCTCATCTATCCGTTCTCCAATGGGGACTTATCTGTCTGAAGCATCTTATAACTAATTAAACGCCACAGGAAATTTTGTTTGCATTTAAACCTTAAAACTCGCTAGATAAAAAGCTGAGTATAATGTTGCATGAAGACGATTCTGACGATGAGGAAGATAATATTCCACTGGCCGCGTTGCGGGAGAAAGTTAAAGTGATTTTTGAGGTTCACGGTGCGCAGAATTAAAGGATTTGGCGTGCTTTGATTGTAGCATGTCAACTCGGTGACATGCTATAATCAAAGCAGGCCAAATAAGAATGTTGGCATAAGAATGTGGGAGAACGTGGGAAATATAATATTATTATTATTAACTTATACAGCTATGGGGCAGGCGAGAAAGCTGCTGCCGCGATTTAAAGGGCCGTATGAGATCAAATGTGTACTGCCAAATGATCAGTATCTGATCGGAAATTTATTATCTACGCAAGTATCAACAAAACCGTACGAGTCTGTTCATTCAGCAGATATATGTATATAAAAAGACTAAAGAAATAATAAGCTGTGATCATGCTTACTTATGAAAATTGAAAGCTGGGATCATGCTTGATAAAAAATGTTGAAAGCTGTGACCATGCTAGATTAAAAAACAAACAAAAAAATAACAAGGTGTGATCATGATTAATTATAAATATGGTGAGCTGTGATCATGCTTGATTAAATATTTGAAAAGCTGTTATCATGATTGATTAAATAAAGGCAGGCTGTGAAAATGTTTGAATAACAAGAGATAGGAAGTACTCATTAAACGAATCTATTCTATTAACATGAACTTAGGTAAGAAAAAAAAAGGTTAAGTTAGGATACCGCTTATTCACTGAGGACAGATGCGTCCGATGGCCGAAAATGTTAACCAACAGTGGCGTTACTTGGTGCGTATAATCTAGTGATTGGTGAAATCCCGCCCAATAAGATACTTAAGTGAGAGTAGGGGTATGTCTGCATATGCAGCTCGACTGAGCAAAGTTGGTGGTTGAGTCAAATAGGATTCATTACACATCGCGTTCGGTCAAGTTTGCTACCTCGGGAGGAAATTATTTAAATAGAATCTGAATTTCAACAGTTCACAATTTAATTTCCACAGTTTACAATTTAGAATATCTTTGTGCAAGATGGATATGCGAAAGGTGATCAATCTGATTTTTATGAACAAGCTGCCAAGAAAATGAAACCTTATTCAAAAGTTTGGAGTAAAACGACAGGTAGCGCTTAAGTTTAAGTATAGCTACTGCAACGGATAAAAAAACAAGTTTCTATGTAAAAGTAGCAGGTAGCTCGTAGGTTCATTTCAACTATCCAACGTTTTCACTCGCGAAGAAAACTTGAAATGGAAGGGAATTCCAAAAAGGATGGAAATAGAGTTGCAAATGCAATCGTTTCGTTTAAAAGTATCTTTGCGACAAGGACAGGAAAGAAAAGAGAATCAACGAAAGTCGTAGTGGTCTAGTCACAAGGTTTAAAAACAGTCTTATCATGCTAGTAGTTCTTTTAGAATTAGAAATTTGATTTTAGGTACTATATTCTTTTTTTAAGTAGTTATATTTGTATATGCACTGTATGTATATACAATGGTATTTATGTTTGTTTTCCTTTTGTAATTTGTTTTTTTTTATATTAAAAAAAAACAGGAATTAATTGGCTGAATATCATTTCTGCATTTGGTGTCATGATCGTTAGGCTAGATTTTCTTGTTTTTATGAAGAAGTAATTTCGGTTATTTTTAAGTAGCTTGACAAAAAATCCTAGAAACAAACGGTTTTCAGTGTATGATTTGAAATAAATAAGAGCATTGAATTTTTAACATGAAAAAAACTACTTAATTACATACAATCTTGAAAAAAAAATTAATTAATTTTTTTTTTTATTTTTGCCAAATTTTGAGTTTAAAAAATTATTTTTCAAAAACTGTTTATTAGAACAATTTTATTTAAAAACAAAATAAAAGAAGAGATTTATGAACTTACAAAAACGTATAGCATTGTATTGTAACAGTACCGTTATTTTTTAATAATAATATTTTTTTTTGTATTTCAAGTTCTTTTTTTTGAAAATTGCCCCTCCTGGTTGAACAGGGGGAAATAGACGCCATACCGACACTCTGTAGATTTCTGGCACATCTTATTCGAATCACCCTGTATTTTATTATGTAAAGTAAATTTTCAATATTTCTGTTTTTTTTTTAATGTTTTTGAAGTTATGTTTAAATTATACAGTTTTTTTTATTGTAATGCAATTTTTATATATATTGGTTGTTATGTTTAAAACTTTTTCTTAAAAAGGACTACATACATTTATATTTAATTTTTATTATTTTTGTTTTGTTTTAAATGTGTATGAAGTTATGTTTAAATTGAACTATTTTGTTATAGTATTTTTTTTTATTTATTTTGAATTCAAATGATGATAGCAAAAACCTATTTAATTTCTTATTACTTGGTTACTTTAGATGCCGTAGAATATGTAGCTTAGAATATGTACCGTCACTCTGTAGATTTCTGGCACATCTTATTCGAATCACCCTGTATTTTATTATGTAAAGTAAATTTTCAATATTTCTGTTTTTTTTTTAATGTTTTTGAAGTTATGTTTAAATTATACAGTTTTTTTTATTGTAATGCAATTTTTATATATATTGGTTGTTATGTTAAAAACTTTTTCTTAAAAAGGACTACATACATTTATATTTAATTTTTATTATTTTTGTTTTGTTTTAAATGTGTATGAAGTTATGTTTAAATTGAACTATTTTGTTATAGTATTTTTTTTTATTTATTTTGAATTCAAATGATGATAGCAAAAACCTATTTAATTTCTTATTACTTGGTTACTTTAGATGCCGTAGAATATGTAGCTTGTTTTTTAAGCTTTTAGTATCTTTTCTTGACACAAGTTCTAAGGAATTTTTGTTTTATTTTTTCTTAAAATTCATTTATTGATTGCTTGTTTCTCTAAAGTGTTACTTAGTGCTAAAATAATAAATTAAAAATCTTTTTAATTCATATTGAAATCATAGTTCCAACAAACCTTAACCGTTCTGGAACTAGTTCCTACGTAAAAATAAAACATTCCATGATTTTGCATATGTAGCTTGTTTTTTAAGCTTTTCTTGACACAAGTTCTAAGGAATTTTTGTTTTATTTTTTCTTAAAATTCATTAATTGATTGCTTGTTTCTCTAAAGTGTTACTTAGTGCTAAAAGAATAAATTTAAAATCTTTTTTAATTCATATTGAAATCATAGTTCCAACAAACCTTAACCGTTCTGGAACTAGTTCCTACGTAAAAATAAAACATTCCATGATTTTGCACAACTCAACACCAGAATCACTATAAAAATATAAAGCTGATTTGAATTTAGTTTTTCTTTTCTTTTCTTTTTATTTTATATCAAATTTTACAACTTATTTGTTTTTTTATTTTATTTTTATTTTACGCGACGCGTTTCGGAAATAACATTTTCATCATCAGGCGTTTATACTGTTTTTCCACTTGTTGACATCGATTTTCTTTTGTTTTCCTTGCTTTCCTTGGTTTTCTTTGTTGTCTTTCTGTTATCTTATTATTTATGTGCTTGTCTGTTTTCCTCTTGCTTTGGACGTAATTACAGTGTTAAATAATGCGTTAGCTTTTAATGTTAGTTTATCATTAAGTAGTTTGTCTTGTTCAATTTTGTTTGATTTTTATATCTCGTACTCTTCTAGTGTGTCTAGTAGTCTCCCTTTCTGGCACAGATGTATTGGGCTTACATTATTTTCTAAGTTCGTGTAGTTGGTTTTGTTGTCAATTAAATGTAAAGCATAATTAGATTTTGAATTTGGTTTGGGTATATGTTCTTTAAATCTTTCTTTAAACGATCTTCCTGTTTGTCCTATGTAGTATTTTTCGCAGTCGTCGCATTTTATTTTATAAACTCCAGTGCATATTTTTATGTCTTTTTTTTCTTTTTGGTTGTGTTAATTTTTGAATATTATTGTTTGTTTTGAAGGATACTTTTATGTTTAGTTTTTTTAGATTATTTTTTTATTTTATGTGGTAATAAATTAGTATATTCCATTGAAATAATTTTGTTGTCATTATTTTCGTCCTCTTTTTTGTTTTTGTTTTTTATTTTCTTTATTCTTTTTGTGAGAAGGTTTTCGATGGTTAAAGTGTCGTATCCATTTAAAATTGCAATTTGTTTTATTATATTTAATTCTTGTGTGAAATCTAATGTTTAGGTCGAGGAAGTTGAGAATATTATCATTTTCTATTTCTGTTGTAAATTGTATGTTGGTATTTATGCTGTTTATATGTTTCTGCAGTATATCTATTTGTCTGTGTGTTCCGTCGAAAATTATAAACGTGTCGTCAACGTATCTTGAATAAGATATTATTTTTTGTTTTTGTTTGTTGTTGTTGGAAAGGATGTATTTATTTTCGAAGGAGTTTAAATATATATCTGCCATTAAGCCACTAAGTGGTGAACCCATTGCTAAGCCTTATGTTTGTATGTAGAGTTTGTTGTTAAAAATAAAATAATGATTTTGTTTTAACACTATTTTGAGCACTGAAATTAGTTCGTCTATTTGTTAAATGTTGAGTTTAGCGTTGATTTCTAGATTTTCCTAAAGTATGTTTGTAGTTTCGTCAATAGGTATATTAGTGTACATATTAGTGACGTCAAGTGAAATTAATTTAAATTGTGGTAAAATATTTATGTTCTTTAGTTTGTTAATTAAATCTGTTGAATTTCTTATTCTATAGTTGTTTTTTAATATGATGTTATTCTTAATTAAGGTTTGTAACTTTTTTGCAACTTTGTATCCGGGTGCTGTTCTGTAGTTAATTAGTGGTCTTATGGGTATTCCTTCCTTGTGTATTTTTGGTAGTCCTGTGAAATGTGGTGCTTTTGCATTTGTTTGTTTTAATTTAAATTTGTTTGAATTTGTGAAAAGGTTGGTACTTTTGTTAATTGCATTATTTATTTCCTTTACATATTGTTTTGTTGGGTCGTTTGTTAAAAGTTCTATTTTTTTGTTACTTATAAAAGTGTTGGTTTTGTTTATGTATTCATAGTTTTTCTGAAGATTATTGTCGCGTTACTATTGGTCTTTTTCTTTGTACTTTTTCGTAGATACATTCATTCCTTTTCATTGCTGTGTTCGTCGTGGATGAGATAAGTGATTTTTTTCGTTGAGCAGTGTCTATGTATGTACAATTAAAAAAATACTTTTAGAAAAATGGAAAAACAATTGAATGATCACCTGTTTATATTTATATAGAATTTAAAATATTGTGTCCAAGATTACGCTCGAAAACATAAAAAAAATTCATAATTTGCGTTCACAATTTACGCGGGAGTATCGTGCCGTGGAAAATTAAAAATTTGGAATGGGTAGAGTTGTACTATATAACCCAAATGTGTGGTGTTTTGACCAATTGAAATTTTTGAAACAACACTTGCAGATTCGGCCTTCAAAAAGTAACATTGACGAGGTACATAATAATAAAGAAACAAGTTTTTTATTAATTTTATTTTTCATTTTTTTATAATTTTTTTAACCAACAGTGGCATTACTTGATGCGTATAATCTAGTGAGTGGTGAAATCCCGACCACTCAGATATTTAAGTGAGAGTAGGGGTATGTCTGCATATGGAGCTCGACTGAGCGAAGTTGTTGGTTAAGTCAAATAGGATCCATTCCACATCAATGGTTACGGGCGTTCGGTCAAGTTTGCTAAATAGCGAGGAAATTATTTAAAGAGTATCTGAATTTCTACAGTTTACAAATTAATTTCTACAGTTTACAATTATCAGAAGTGATAATTCCTTTTTTAAAGGAATGTGATTAAAACAAAAAAAAGAGTGCGCATTCGTGAAAAACAAACTAAAATTCATTAGGGTAAACGTGAAAAACAAGTTTTCGTTTTTCTGTATTTTGAGTTCGACACATCAAATCAAATTTCCCCTTTCGAAGGTGTTTTTTTCTCTATCTCTATCGAGCGGCGCGCGCTTGTGTGTTGTGTATTGTGTTTGTGTATTTTTCTAGAGAAATATTCGCATCTCAGATATACATAGTAAATTCATCCTAACAATTCTCTCCGAATTGAGTGACCGGTTATTCCGTTATTGTGTTAGTGTTAGTGTGCTAATTATGTATTTTATTTTCTATGGAAACCGATGAATAAAAAAAATAAATGAAGCCCTGAAAAAAAAATGGCTTTCATTCGTCGCAGTCTGTCGTCGGTTGATTCTTTGAGAAGTAATGGCTCATCGGGAATTCGTCTCGGTACCGATGAAATTAAAAAAAATTATTCCTAATTTATATCTATCTTTAAGTGCTGGTCTAAGTGCAAGTGAGTAGGTGCAAATGCTGGACAATCTGAGTCATTTTAACGACTGATATGATCGATCAACATTGTTTTATGCGTCTCTCAGAATGGACGAGGCTGCAGTACAATGGCTGACAGCACAGAGGGGACAGATTACTAGTTGGACTCAATTTAAAAAAAAACTTTTTAAATTAAAATCTGAAAAAGAAAAAATAAATAAATAAATTATTTCATAAAAAAAACATGCGCAAGAACATGCGACACATTCAGTATGCACAAGCTTGTGAGCGACATAAGTATATATCTACTTTGTTGTTGTTTTTTTGTTTGTTTCAAATAATTCCATATTGTGCTTACCGTTATTTTTTGTATTCCCTTTTTTATAATTGTCCGTCACAATCCTTTGTACATGCATACATAATATCTGAAAAGAAGTAGAAATTAGTATTAATTAAATTAATTACAAAACGAAAAAACAAAAGTACCTAGCCTAGTATAGGCAGAAATAATGTTATGAAACGACATACACACATAGTGCGATGCATTTTCAAGGCACCATTCCTTATCTCTATTTTAGGTACAGAGCGTTGATAAAATTATTCACAAATGTGTTATGCATTGACACATCTATGAATTATTTTACAACAATTAATCTACGTAATAATTATAGAAAAATATAAAAAATACGTTTTTACTTATCTAAAAAATCCATTTGGTTTTGCAAAATCGAAGACGGATGTTTCACACTGGCTTACAGTCTGCGAATAAGATAAAGCTTGATTATTTTCTAACACTTTAGAAGATTGTGCGAAAAGTTGAAATATAGATTTGTAAAAGGTAGTTAAAATAGGAACAAGGTGTGGGGAGAAGCTTTTAGGAGTTTTATGTATTATTGTATTTGTATAAGTTTACTATTCATTAGAAATAAGGTCTTAAGTATTTGTATAATCTAATTATGGACAGGGGGTGGACGAAATAGTAATGAGAATGATAGAGATGGAATTTAATACCCCTACAAGGAAATTTTATTTTATTGGAAAAAAAAACAAATAAAATAGTTATATCGCTCAGATATAGAAGTAACTATTTACATACATGAAACAAAGACTGGGGAAGACCTAAGAGGGATTTCATGGTCATTGTAAAAGAAATTCAGAGATTTACCCAGCAGCTTACCAACTGTTTTGAATTTGAAAAAAGGAGACAGATCTTTAAAAAGTTGGAAAAACAATTTTTTTTAAGTTGAGTTTAATCAACAAATAAAAGGTGGAAAGGCGCATACAAAAAAAAAATAAGGTTATCAGCCATAAAAAAAAAAAATAAAGTTCTGAAGGGAATCTTTTACCATTGGAATTAGATTAAATTTTGGTCTGCAGAGGTTTAGGTTGATTATTCTCTGAGGCTAAACCTCTGCTACTTTTTTATCCTTTACCTGCTAGTAGAGGGAAGGGAAAGGAACAAAGGAGCATCAAAAGAACACAAAAAGTAACTACAGGAATAAAGAAATTTTGTTTTTTTTGAAAAAGTGGACAGTTTTAGTTAAAGTATAAATTTGAAGAAAAAATAGGAAGAAAATTATAGAAAGAAAAATTAAAAGAGGGAAAAAAAGAAAAAAAAGAAAAGAAGTAGAATATATTTGCTTGCATTTAAATTTTATTTGAATTGCAGTGCTAAGTGTTTAAAAAAAAACAAAAAAAAATCATTCTAAGCGTAAACTTAAACAAGGAAACAGAGTTCAAAGTTCTTCGCAGTGCTGCTGGCAGGACGTCGTCGTCGAGTTATTTATAAATCTGTAAGTGTCTTTAATATAGACTTGGACATAAAAGTCCTGTATTAGAAAGAAAATTTATTTTTAACACTTGCTTTTTTTTACTATCTATTACTTTTTTTCTATTTTAACGTAGATTTAAGTTTTATTTTTGATTTTTAATCTAAATTGTATATTTTTTATTGTGAATTTTTTTATTAATAAAAATTATTTGTGGTATGTGAAGGTAAATAACATTTTTTTAATGGACTGTTAAACCAGAGCTAAAGTTGTGTGAAGGCCTTGCCAGAGCCGTTCTTGATAAGATTGAGTAGAACGAAAGACATACACACGGAAGTGATCTTGTATGGTAGTTCAAAGTTCGTGATCACACCAAATGTAGAACAGGATTGAGGACTTTGAATTTCTGCTTTCCATAGAGTTAGGTACATCCACACTCTTTGTGAGGTAGAGGTTTGGTGTTCAAAGTCTTGTTCGTGTGGACGTTTCTCCTGATTTCATAACCAGCCATTGACTAGGCTATACGTAGGGAAATATGTAGTGGTTGTGAGAGGGGTAAGCAAAAGCACAAGCTGAATTTCAGGCGCACCAGTCACAACATGACGGACGTGAACGGACAAAGGACGTACAACTACCGGTCTTACCTAAAGAGTGGAGAACTTTGTCAAGCTTCACACACCTAAGCGTCTTCACAATACAAACACATACATTTTTTTAAGCATACGTTTTTGTTTTAATTTTATTTTTTTACAATTTTTTTATTACAGTTTTATTTTTTTTTACAATAATTTTTTTACACAAACATTATTTTTTAATTTCCTTTTTTTAAACCTTTTAATGTTTTTTTAAAACATTTTTTCGGATCATAGTTTTTTTGTACATTTTTTTAATAAGTTAATTTAATTTTTTTTATTTTTTTTTAGATTTTGTTTTTAATTTTTAGATTTTTTTATTACTTTAGATCAATTTTTTTTTATTTCAGTTTTAGATACATTTTTTTTTAATTTTTATTTTTAATTTTATATTGTAATTTTTTTGATACTTAGAATTGAATTCGGTTTTCTTTTTTTCATTAAATTTTTTTTTGATTTCATTAAGTTTTAATTATTTTAACACTATTACATTTATTCATATAATTTTGTTAGTTGTTTTTATGTTCATTTAATTTTTTTTGTTGTTAAATTTAGTTTCTGTTATATAAATTTTAAACACTAGTTTTATTTTTTGTTTTATTAAATTTTCTTAAATTTCCAACGGTTTCTTAGGTCTGATTGTTTTTTTTATTCAACATTTCTGTGCTCTGGCAAATCTCCTTACCAAATAATTTTTTTCTTTACTACCCTTTACTGGTAAGAGTGTGAGAGGGATTTATTAAACAAGAAATGGCAGATGGAAGGAAAAAAATGGGTTCTGTTCCGAGAGAGTCATGCCTGAGTTCTACACTTAATATGGACAGAAACGAAAACGAAACGAACGGGTCATTCTGTGACGTAACCATGTCTATACGGAACATGAACATTGACGACCAACTCGATGAAGACTTAGGTTTGCCAAAACAAACAAGAACAATTAAAACACAGGACCGGATAGCAGAAGAGTCTTCTGCAATCCCAAAAATACAAAAGGAACTGACACCCTTAAATGAACGAGACAAAATACGTGAACAATCCAAAGAACAAGATCGAGAACGACTAGAAATAGAAGAAGACATGCACATACTTAACGAAACTAGCGAAGACAGAAGACTTGTTTATGGACGTCCTTCAACGTTTACAATGACAAACGAAGGCATATACGAACGAATGCAGTAGGTTGCACCTCTGACTGTTAAGGAAAGTCAGACCAAAACTCTGAGTTTCATGGCAGGCGGTTTCACTGATGTCATGAAACAACTAGACAAAAATATGAAAGAGGTGCATCTGAAGTTGAGTAATTTTGAACTTTCCTTGGCTGGCCAGAGAAAAACCTCTGTGCGACATGACTTAATGCCTGGACAAAGACAATTACAAGACAGAAATCTAAACCGCGACAAAAGATATGTAACAAACTTCGACTTTGACACAACATTCGAACGAAACATGACATTCAGAAATACGGACATCCTTAGACAAGACACTAGGGAAGACATGAGACATGACGCTAACTGCCCTCGAACGGACACAAACAGAACAGTTAGACAGGGCACAACTCTCAGACAAAACACAAGACAAGACAATTATTTTGAAAACTATACAAGACCAAACCAACGACTAGACACTAGTCACTTACAGACAGACAGCGGACAAACAAGCCGACGTCCCAGCCATCTAATGATCCTTGTTCACAAGTGGGGGATCAAATTTGATGGATCGGCAAAATGTTTGTCATTTGAGAGTTTCCTCTTTAGAGTAGAGACATTACAGTAGAAGAACCAACTAACGGACGACGATTTATTTGGGAATTTTCACCATTTAGTCACAGGTTGTGCAAAAAGATGGTATTGACAGTTCAATGAAGATCATTTAGCGTTAAGAGAACAAAAGACGAAACGATTTGTACATGAGATTGCTAATTAAGAAACAAATAAAAGAGAAGTTAGTGATTTTTATGACGAAGAAACCGGGATCGAGGCAATATATCATAGACAAGATAGAAGAAATCGCAACACACTTGACAATAGAATAGGGTTAGATAGACAAATGAAAATGTCAGATTTTTCGGGAGAGAGCCGACAAGCATCAGGTGTTTGCCCTTCTTCATTTCATTCCTTGACATGTGTTAGCTGTGGGAAGGGCAGCATTTCTTTTAAGCATCGCTGTCAGGGAAACTCGAAAGTCGGTAGTGCATCCGGGAACCAACTGCCGACGACAAATCCTGTCTCGGAAAATCTGAAACTGATCCTGCAATAAAATTTTTAAGAAGAGAGGATAAGACTGATTTAACGACAACTTACTGTGATCCAGTAAGGCTTCCTGTACAAAGAAAGATGGAATATGATGAAGCTAGAAAGCGGATCTTTGTTGAGAAGTTAGACGCTATAAATAACAAAAGTACGAATTATTTCAAGATATCTAGGCTAACGGAAAAATGTGCAACACTTAGACGTAGGAAAAATCAGATTGACGCATCTATATAATCAGTTACGGACGACAATAGGCCGTACGCAAAAGTGCAATTAGAAGGTGAGGAAGTCTTTGGGCTGTTGGATAGTGATGCGGCAGTAACATGTTTAGGGAACGGTGCAATAGATTTTAATAATAGAAAGGAAATTAAACTGACAAAAATGACTAACGAAATAAAGACTGCGGACGGAAACCATCAGAAAATACTTGGAAGGTTCAAATCGACTGTCTCGTGGAGACTAGAAATCTTTGTCGTTTCCTGTCTTCAACAAACTCTTTATCTCGGTGTAGATTTTTGGAGAGCATTAAATGTATCTCTAACCATTTTGAGTGAAGTGGGAACGCTAGTGCCGTCGAAGGAACAGCCTGCTTTTCGAGATCTTTCTCTAGCGCAAGCAGAACGACTGTAGAAAGCCAAGTTACTGTTTCCTTCTTTTGCTAAACTTGGATTGGGAAAGACAAGCCTGGAGAAGCATGTGATAGAAGATGTGACGAAAATATTCCCATCAAACAAAGGCACTACCCAATTTAGGCAGCCGTACAAAAGCTCCTGTACGATGAGTTAGACAGAATGTTGGCACTGGGTGTAATAGAGGAGGGTAACAGTGCTTGGAGTTCTCCACTAGTTTTAGTGAGAAAGGGCGGAAAAGCAGGTTGTGCTTAGGGTAAAAAAGTTTGCGTACCCACTTTCTCTTATAGAAGGGATTATAAGTAGACTTCAGGATACGAAGTATATCTCCAGTATCGATTTAAAGGATGCCTTTTGGCGAATTCCTCTGGAGAGCGAGTCAAGGGAAAAGACAGCTTTTACAGTCCCTGGTTTGCCGTTATACCAATTCACGGTTATGCCGTTCGGTTTGTGTAACGTCACCCAGATAATATCCTAGTCAATGGACAAAGTCATTCCCGGCCGACTCCGAATGTCTTTGTCTATCTCGATTTGGTTCGCTGACGTAAACAGACGTTTATATAGAATTCTTGCTTACGAAGTTCCTAAGCGGTTTATCCGCGCTTATCAAAAGAAAAAAAAAACTGAAAACAAATAATTTCCCTCCGTGAGATAGAGACTCAAAAAGTGAAGGAAAGTGAAAAGAATAAGGTATATATTCCAGCTCAGCTGGAATACATACTTTTAACCACAAAAAATGTGCCTTTATTAAAAAGTGATAAATCTTTTCAATTTGATTTACCCCAGCCAAACATTCCCTCGGGTTCAAATTCCAAAAGCCTAGCTAAAACCAGCTCTGTAAACACTTGTCAAGGCCAAGCTTCAGAGACCGAAATGTTCAAACAACAGTCAAACTTCAACGATTGGACTACTGTTATCAGTAAATTGAATCGATCTGCAAGTCATTTCAACAACAATCACAAGAGAAAGAGGCAAAATGAGGAGCTAGTTCATGTTTCTCATGACAATGAACCTTATTTTGACAGGTGCTACTGTTGTCAAAGGTTTGGTCATACAGGTGACTGTTGCGCGTACAGTAATCGATGTGTGTTATGTGGAGACAATCATGCCTCTGAAACTTGTATTTGATTTGTGCAAGTCAAAAAAAGAGGCAAATGAAGAAGTTCCAATTCCAAAGTGCATTAACTGCAATGAAATTGGTGACACCGCCAGTTCTCAAAAATTTCCAGCGTGTTTAAAATACAGAGAACGTAGGCAAGCCTCATCACGGAAGGAAAGTTATGTAGCTTTTTCTAATAGTGAAATTAAACAAGATACTTTTAGCCAACCCAAATATTTCTTTTGCTGACATCACTAAAAAATCAATAAGCAAGCCTCCTCCACTCACTAAAGATATTTTGGCCAAAATATCAAAAACTTCAATCTCAAGAAGAAAAACTGTTTACGTACTTAGAGTTCGTAGCCTCTATAATTGTATAATTCATAATTCATTTTAATTTAATTGAAAGACGACTTGCACTTTTGAATATTTTAAAAAGTGACAAGCCAGATTTTTGCTATCTTTCTGAAACTAGACTTTATAGAAGACATGATAAGAAATGATTCGGGTAGAGGAACCGCTATCCTTCTTAAACCGAATTTTTCATATCAAGCTGTACCATTTCACATTGACATTTTTTCAGCATGCTTAGCAACAATTGCTTTTCAAAATTCAAGATCCCCTGATCTTCGATTATTGTTGGGAAGCATATACATACCTAGTAATTGTGGAGATAGTTTAGTAAGGGATCTCGATAGGCTCTCTTGCTAAACAAGTTTTTATGATGCTATAATCATCGGTGGAGACTTTAATGCACGCCAATCCTCACTGGGGGGATAGTGTTCAAAACCAAAATGGGAAATTATTTTACGACTGGTTTTATAATGGAGCATTCCTAAACTAAAAAATAATACTATTTCTAATATCTGCACAACATTCGCAACACCATCCCATCATTTTGGTGTTTCCATTATTGTAAAGCTCGATAATTACTCTCCAATCATGCTTTTTGCACCCGTGGCATATAGAGACTTCAAACACACTAATTGGGAAGCATTCAGATTAAGTCTTCATAACAACGTTTCCCTCTTAAATATACCTTCCGATATAAATATTTCAAATAACGATTCGATAATGTTATCAGTGAACTTAACTCCAAAATTACCGCTGTTTTAGAATCCAACTCAGTCATATGCGAACCTAGGAACCATAAATACAAAGACGTTTCAGATATCACAATCAAGCTTATGAAGACGAGAAGCTTTTGGCTAAAACGGTTAAAAAGAATATTTCACAAGCATTTGAACAAAGTCAACGCTGAGTACCTTGAGCTCTCATCCAGAATTCAATGCCTAAGCAAACTCATTAACCAAAGAGTACATATTGACCTCAACAATGCTTTTAAAAAACGGCTTCAAAACATTCGCCCTTCTCCTCAAGCATTCAAAGAAATTGACAAAATCACTGGCAGGAAGTTCTTCGGTACTGATATCTCTAAAGACATTCTTACCTATAATGGCCTAGATCTAGTTGACACTCAGTCAAAAATAAATGGCTTCCAAGATTTCTTTTCTGCCTTATACACAGAGAAGACTTCAAATCGTGGTAGTAACTTCACTAACGAAGTCTGCTCCACAGTACAACTTCGTTAAGTCGACCTTAACACACCTATCATAACGTTTTCGACATCCAACCCTTCTCATAGTCCTTCTATTCCTCCTTTTACTAATCCGCTGCAAGTACAGATTTTTAGATCCAACCTAAAAAACAAAAAATCGTCAGGAATAGACGGGATATCAAATTTTATATTGCGAAAATGCTGTCATTCTCTCGATATTCTCCTCGCATCCATATTTAACAATTGTATCAATAATGGCTATTTTCCCTCAGATTGGAAAATAGCAAAATTATAACCAATTGCAAAAAATAGATCGACCAGATAAATACGAAATTTTAGACCTACATCATTGCTCTTGAATATAGGGAAACTTTTCGAAAAATTCTATCTGAACCAATTAACATGTTTTGCGATGACAAGAATATAATACCGAAGAATCAATTTGGATTTAGAAACGATCATTCTACGGAACACGCCGCACTTCTTCTCTGTGACAAAATTGTGCATAACTTGACGTCTAAGAAATGTACTATTTGTGTTAATATTGGCTTGGAAAAGGCATTTGATTCTCTCTGGCAAGAGGGATTGATATATAAATAAGTAAAACTAACTAACTAACTTTCATAATAGGTTCCTTTTTAACAAGCACGCACGAAGAGTGTTGTCAAAAGCAAAAGCTGTAACTGCTACACTAAAACCAGTACTTCACTCTAGGTCAATGTCCAAAAATACTTATCAACAAAACATTAATTCGACCAATCTTGACATACGGTTTCAGCGCGTGGTTTACTATTTCTCCTACTGTAGCAAAAGAGATAGAAAAATGTGAAAGAAAAATCTTGAGATTTTGCTGCGGCAAATTTAGAAGGGCAAACAAAAAATATTTCTCGAACAAAATAATTTACGAATCCTACAAAGTAACGCCGCTCTTAACATATATAACAAATCTCAAAAGACGTAAACTTCATCGTACAGAACATCATCATAATAGATTGATTAGATCCTTGATTGATTGATTAGATCCTATATAAATAAGTAAAACTAAACTTCCCAATGTGGATCTTTCGAATTTAATCAAACTTTCTTGAAAATCTATTTTCCTCGATATTTGTGCAGTCTGAACATTCGGATCAGTTTAAAATATCGTTGCGAATTCCACAAGGCTCAATTTTGAGCCCAATTTTATTCATAATTTATATGCATGACTTTCCATTCCAAGATTTTATAGATGAAGAACCACATGGAATTCTTTTCGCAGATGACACTCTGATAACAAAAAGAATATTTCACAAGCATTTGAACAAAGTCAACGCTGAGTACCTTGAGCTCTCATCCAGAATTCAATGCCTAAGCAAACTCATTAACCAAAGAGTACATATTGACCTCAACAATGCTTTTAAAAAACGGCTTCAAAACATTCGCCCTTCTCCTCAAGCATTCAAAGAAATTGACAAAATCACTGGCAGGAAGTTCTTCGGTACTGATATCTCTAAAGACATTCTTACCTATAATGGCCTAGATCTAGTTGACACTCAGTCAAAAATAAATGGCTTCCAAGATTTCTTTTCTGCCTTATACACAGAGAAGACTTCAAATCGTGGTAGTAACTTCACTAACGAAGTCTGCTCCACAGTACAACTTCGTTTAGTCGACCTTACCACACCTATCATAACGTTTTCGACATCCAACCCTTCTCATAGTCCTTCTATTCCTTCTTTTACTAATCCGCTGCAAGTACAGATTTTTAGATCCAACCTAAAAAACAAAAAATCGTCAGGAATAGACGGGATATCAAATTTTATATTGCGAAAATGCTGTCATTCTCTCGATATTCTCCTCGCATCCATATTTAACAATTGTATCAATAATGGCTATTTTCCCTCAGATTGGAAAATAGCAAAATTATAACCAATTGCAAAAAATAGATCGACCAGATAAATACGAAATTTTAGACCTACATCATTGCTCTTGAATATAGGGAAACTTTTCGAAAAATTCTATCTGAACCAATTAACATGTTTTGCGATGACAAGAATATAATACCGAAGAATCAATTTGGATTTAGAAACGATCATTCTACGGAACACGCCGCACTTCTTCTCTGTGACAAAATTGTGCATAACTTGACGTCTAAGAAATGTACTATTTGTGTTAATATTGGCTTGGAAAAGGCATTTGATTCTCTCTGGCACAAGGGATTGATATATAAATAAGTAAAACTAACTAACTAACTTTCATAATAGGTTCCTTTTTAACAAGCACGCACGAAGAGTGTTGTCAAAAGCAAAAGCTGTAACTGCTACACTAAAACCAGTACTTCACTCTAGGTCAATGTCCAAAAATACTTATCAACAAAACATTAATTCGACCAATCTTGACATACGGTTTCAGCGCGTGGTTTACTATTTCTCCCACTGTAGCAAAAGAGATAGAAAAATGTGAAAGAAAAATCTTGAGATTTTGCTGCGGCAAATTTAGAAGGGCAAACAAAAAATATTTCTCGAACAAAATAATTTACGAATCCTACAAAGTAACGCCGCTCTTAACATATATAACAAATCTCAAAAGACGTAAACTTCATCGTACAGAACATCATCATAATAGATTGATTAGATCCTTGATTGATTGATTAGATCCTATATAAATAAGTAAAACTAAACTTCCCAATGTGGATCTTTCGAATTTAATCAAACTTTCTTGAAAATCTATTTTCCTCGATATTTGTGCAGTCTGAACATTCGGATCAGTTTTAAATATCGTTGCGAATTCCACAAGGCTCAATTTTGAGCCCAATTTTATTCATAATTTATATGCATGACTTTCCATTCCAAGATTTTATAGATGAAGAACCACATGGAATTCTTTTCGCAGATGACACTCTGATAACAAAAAGAATATTTCACAAGCATTTGAACAAAGTCAACGCTGAGTACCTTGAGCTCTCATCCAGAATTCAATGCCTAAGCAAACTCATTAACCAAAGAGTACATATTGACCTCAACAATGCTTTTAAAAAACGGCTTCAAAACATTCGCCCTTCTCCTCAAGCATTCAAAGAAATTGACAAAATCACTGGCAGGAAGTTCTTCGGTACTGATATCTCTAAAGACATTCTTACCTATAATGGCCTAGATCTAGTTGACACTCAGTCAAAAATAAATGGCTTCCAAGATTTCTTTTCTGCCTTATACACAGAGAAGACTTCAAATCGTGGTAGTAACTTCACTAACGAAGTCTGCTCCACAGTACAACTTCGTTAAGTCGACCTTAACACACCTATCATAACGTTTTCGACATCCAACCCTTCTCATAGTCCTTCTATTCCTCCTTTTACTAATCCGCTGCAAGTACAGATTTTTAGATCCAACCTAAAAAACAAAAAATCGTCAGGAATAGACGGGATATCAAATTTTATATTGCGAAAATGCTGTCATTCTCTCGATATTCTCCTCGCATCCATATTTAACAATTGTATCAATAATGGCTATTTTCCCTCAGATTGGAAAATAGCAAAATTATAACCAATTGCAAAAAATAGATCGACCAGATAAATACGAAATTTTAGACCTACATCATTGCTCTTGAATATAGGGAAACTTTTCGAAAAATTCTATCTGAACCAATTAACATGTTTTGCGATGACAAGAATATAATACCGAAGAATCAATTTGGATTTAGAAACGATCATTCTACGGAACACGCCGCACTTCTTCTCTGTGACAAAATTGTGCATAACTTGACGTCTAAGAAATGTACTATTTGTGTTAATATTGGCTTGGAAAAGGCATTTGATTCTCTCTGGCACAAGGGATTGATATATAAATAAGTAATACTAAACTTCCCAATGTGGATCATTCGAATTGTATCAAACTTTCTTGAAAATCTATTTTCCTCGATATTTGTGCAGTCTGAACATTCGGATCAGTTTTAAATATCGTCGCGAATTCCACAAGGCTCAATTTTGAGCCCAATTTTATTCATAATTTATATGCATGACTTTCCATTCCAAGATTTTATAGATGAAGAACCACATGGAATTCTTTTCGCAGATGACACTTTGATAACAACAAGTGATGTGAGACCACTAAAGGCTTTGCTTAAAATAGAACAAAAACTTCCCTTACTAGCTGAATATTTTCAAAAATGGGGCTTAAAAGTCAATTGTGAAAAGTGTAGCTTTACGTGCTTCCTCAACGCAAGTGGGAAAGGCCATCGATTGGATGTTAAAGAAAGCAAAACACTTGCATTGAAAATTAATGACACCCCCATTCCTCTATGCTCTGAAATGAAATACATAGGGATTAACTTTCATAATAGGTTCCTTTTTAACAAGCACGCACGAAGAGTGTTGTCAAAAGCAAAAGCTGTGACTGCTACACTAAAACCAGTACTTCACTCTAGGTCAATGTCCAAAAATACTTATCAACAAAACATTAATTCGACCAATCTTGACATACGGTTTCAGCGCGTGGTTTACTATTTCTCCCACTGTAGCAAAAGAGATAGAAAAATGTGAAAGAAAAATCTTGAGATTTTGCTGCGGCAAATTTAGAAGGGCAAACAAAAAATATTTCTCGAACAAAATAATTTACGAATCCTACAAAGTAACGCCGCTCTTAACATATATAACAAATCTCAAAAGACGTAAACTTCATCGTACAGAACATCATCATAATAGAATGATTAGATCCTTGATTGATTGATTAGATCCTATATAAATAAGTAAAACTAAACTTCCCAATGTGGATCTTTCGAATTTAATCAAACTTTCTTGAAAATCTATTTTCCTCGATATTTGTGCAGTCTGAACATTCGGATCAGTTTTAAATATCGTTGCGAATTCCACAAGGCTCAATTTTGAGCCCAATTTTATTCATAATTTATATGCATGACTTTCCATTCCAAGATTTTATAGATGAAGAACCACATGGAATTCTTTTCGCAGATGACACTCTGATAACAACAAGTGATGTGAGACCACTAAAGGCTTTGCTTAAAATAGAACAAAAACTTCCCTTACTAGCTGAATATTTTCAAAAATGGGACTTAAAAGTCAATTGTGAAAAGTGTAGCTTTACGTGCTTCCTCAACGCAAGTGGGAAAGGCCATCGAATGGCAGTTAAAGAAAGCAAAACACTTGCATTGAAAATTAATGACACCCCCATTCCTCTATGCTCTGAAATGAAATACATAGGGATTAACTTTCATAATAGGTTCCTTTTTAACAAGCACGCACGAAGAGTGTTGTCAAAAGCAAAAGCTGTAACTGCTACACTAAAACCAGTACTTCAATCTAGGTCAATGTCCAAAAATACTTATCAACAAAACATTAATTCGACCAATCTTGACATACGGTTTCAGCGCGTGGTTTACTATTTCTCCCACTGTAGCAAAAGAGATAGAAAAATGTGAAAGAAAAATCTTGAGATTTTGCTGCGGCAAATTTAGAAGGGCAAACAAAAAATATTTCTCGAACATGATAATTTACGAATCCTACAAAGTAACGCCGCTCTTAACATATATAACAAATCTCAAAAGACGTAAACTTCATCGTACAGAACATCATCATAATAGATTGATTAGATCCTTGATTGATTGATTAGATCCTATATAAATAAGTAAAACTTAACTTCCCAATGTGGATCATTCGAATTGTATCAAACTTTCTTGAAAATCTATTTTCCTCGATATTTGTGCAGTCAGAACATTCGGATCAGCTTTAAATATCGTCGCGAATTCCACAAGGCTCAATTTTGAGACCAATTTTATTCATAATTTATATGCATGACTTTCTATTCCAAGATTTTATAGATGAAGAACCACATGGAATTCTTTTCGCAGATGACACTCTGATAACAACAAGTGATGTGAGACCACTAAAGGCTTTGCTTAAAATAGAACAAAAACTTTCCTTACTAGCTGAATATTTTCAAAAATGGGGCTTAAATGTCAATTGTGAAAAGTGTAACTTTACGTGCTTCCTTAACGCAAGTGGAAAAGGCCATCGATTGGCAGTTAAATAAAGCAAAACACTTGCATTGAAAATTAATGACACCCCCATTCCTCTATGCTCTGAAATGAAATACATAGGGATTAACTTTCATAATAGGTTCCTTTTTAACAAGCACGCACGAAGAGTGTTGTCAAAAGCAAAAGCTGTAACTGCTACACTAAAACCAGTACTTCAATCTAGGTCAATGTCCAAAAATACTTATCAACAAAACATTAATTCGACCAATCTTGACATACGGTTTCAGCGCGTGGTTTACTATTTCTCCCACTGTAGCAAAAGAGATAGACAAATGTGAAAGAAAAATCTTGAGATATTGCTGCGGCAAATTTAGAAGGGCAAACAAAAAATATTTCTCGAACAAAATAATTTACGAATCCTACAAAGTAACGCCACTCTTAACATATATAACAAATCTCACAAGACGTAAACTTCATCGTACAGAACATCATCATAATAGATTGATTAGATCCTTGTTTGAGTCCGACATCAAAGATTGTTTGGAAAAGAACTACTACATTTCTTCTTTTAATATTCTTAACGAAGGATCACTACCACTTATTGGACTTCATGTGAATAGACGCTCAATTTTTGCTTTTTGTGAAAGGCCCTCACGCCTAAACCTGAGGGGAGAGTATAAGTCCTGTAAGATTTTGAACAAAAAGAAATACACGCTCGGGTTATGTTATATGTATAAGAAAAATACAGACAAAGTATGCCAGGAGCAAGCATACAAATTAACTTTTGCTATACAAAACAAATGAGTAACCTCTAATTTTTGAGAAGATATATATATATTGAACAATTATTGTCAACAAAAATGTGTGTTTCAAAAGCCTCAATAATATGAAATTAAGTGAATGAATCTCGATGACCTCTTGATTTGTTCTCTAGATTTTGAAACGCACATTAAGGTACTGGAGGAAGTTTGCACTTTGTTTACGTCAAGCAGGTTTGACAATCAATGTTAAGAAAAGTAGGTTTTGTTTCAAGGAAATGAAATATTAAGGGTATGTCGTTGGTGACGGATGCACACGGACTGACAGAGACAAGGTATCGGCGGTCGAAGATTTTCCAATTCCAAAGACCCTAAACAGCTCCTTAGGTTCCTTGAAATGAAGGGGTGGTATTGGTGATTTATACCAAACTTTGCAAGGAAGGGTGTCCAAAACGTAGTCCCTGATACTCTCCCATGAGTTCATATGGATGAGATCATGACCGATAATTCAGCACAAGAAGTTGACTTAAATTATGTTTTCTTAAAGAAAATAATTGAAAGATACCAAGACAAACTTCCTGATATCTGTATGTCAGATGAATTTGTTTAAAAACAGGCCGACGTACAAACTGGCGACGCTATACAAGACGTCCGAGCATGGAAGCTATGGGTTCCTACGGAGTTGTGCGGAGATCTTTTAAAAGCTGCTCATGACTAACCTGCTTCTAAACATGGTGGTATAAACAAGACCCTGTCAAAATTAGGGCAAAAATACTTTTGGCCGGGGATGGTCACCGATGTTCAGAACAGGGTGAGATCATGCGACATTTTTAAAAGCAGCAAATCTGTTAATATGACGGCAGGGACGGAACGACCTTTCCAACGCCTTTATATTGATTTCCTTGGAACCTACCCTCGGACCAAAAATGGAAGTACTCATATTTTTCTAGTCCTCGACCACTTAAGTAAATATTTGGTTTTAAAAGCAATAAGAAAAGCAACATCATCTGAGGTACTAAAATTCTTAGGGAAAAATGTTTTTCATGATTTAGGTGTCCCAGAGTTTACTAATTCTGACAACGGAAAACAGTTCGTATCATAACTATTTTCCAGCTTTCTAACCAAATATGGAGTAAAACATGTCAGAACCGCGATTTATTCTCCCCAAGTTAATGTTTCGGAGAGGGTTAATGAATCGGTTCTTTCCAAGATAAGATCTTACTTCAGTGACGATCAAAAGCACTCGGATCGACATGTTAGCAACGTTTCATTCTCATTGTGAAGTGTCGTATATGACGCAATTAGAATTAAGCCATACTACACTGTGTTTGAGACTCACATGATTCAACACGTAAAATCCTACGAGTTGTTAAGACGCTTAGGCCTAGTAAAAGAGTCAAAGACTGAGATCCTGGAAAAAGAAGACAAGCTTGAACTCATTCGAGCGAGAATATTTGACAATTTGCAACTTTCTCATCAGAGAAGCGCAAAGACATATAATACCAGAAGTAGGGATGTACAATATAAAACTGGAAAAGTAGTTTTCCGCAGAAACTTCAAACAAAGTAGTAAAGCGGAAAACTATAACGCTAAATTAGGTAAAATGTTCATAAAAACCATAATATTAAGACCATAAGGTAATTTAAGAGGTGAAAAGGAAGGTGTTTTTCATGCGAAAGACCTACACTTTTAGAATAGGACATCACATGACGCACTCAGATGATGTTCGCTTACGACTGTTATATTAGGTTAGTTGAATTAATTTATTTATTTTATTTATTATTAGTTTATTTATTTTACCTTATTGACATTTAAGCTGTGATATTTTATCTATAAAAAAGTTATGTAGTTATTTTTCTGTGATATTTTATACTGTAATAAATTTTTTTTACTCTATCTGTGATATTTTTACAAGAGTCTAAGTACCTGATTTTATCTTTAAAGAATTGTTTATTTACTTATTTTTAATTGTTATGTGTGATATTTTATTCAATATAGTTTTTTTATTTACTTATTTTGTTCAGTGATATTTTAATCTCACTTATTTTCTTTAGAAAATTTGTTTGTTTTCCTCACACCTCTCTGAGTTTTAATTAGTGTTAGTAGTTAAGGTTTATGTTTTAATAAGCGAAGAAAAATTAAATTAGAGCCCGGCTAGCTCAGTCCGTAGAGCATGAGACATCTCAGATAGTGGGCTTAGCCACACTTTATTGAGAGTATCTAAAAAAGATATATATATTGATATATATTATAAATATGAAAAGATAAAGGAAGCTAACTTGCCTGTCACTTGTTTAAGATGCAAGTGCCCTCACAACCACTCAGGCACTTGCGTCGATCCTGTTACGTAGCTGGCAACATTTCATTAAATTAACATCTAAAAAGAAAAAAAAACAAACATCAATGTTTAAGAAACAAAAAATTAAATAAATTATTTTATAAAAAAAACATGCGCAAGAACATGCGACACATTCAGTATGCGCAAGCGTATGAACCATCCATACATAAGTAGGTATCTACTTTGTTGTTTTTTTTTGTTTGTTTCAAATAATTTCATAATGTACTTACCGTTTATACGTTGTATTCCTTTTTATATAATTGTCCGTCACAATCCTTTGTACATGCATACATAATATCTGAAAAGAAGTTGAAATTAGGATTAATTAAACTAATTACAAAACGAAAAACAAAAGTTGTGAAACGATATACACACATATTGCGATGCATTTTCAAGGCACTATTCCTTATCTCTATTTAAGACATAGAGCGTTGATAAAATTATTCACAAATTTTTTGTGTTATGTATTGACACATCTATAAATTATTTCACAACAATTAGTCTACGTAATAATTTTAGGAAAATGTAAAAAATACGTTTTTACTTACCTAAAAAATCCATTTATTTTTGCAAAATCGAAGACGTGTTGTTTCACACTGGCTTACAGTCTGCGAATAAGATAAAGCTTGATTATTTTCTAACTTACTTACTTAGGTGGCGCTACAGTTCGGGACGAACCTGGGCCTCAACCAACATGCCTCTCCAGCCAACTCGGTCTTTGGCTAGCTGCCTCCAGTTTTGCACTCCAAGTTGGTTGAGGTCGTCCTCCACTTGAGCGCGCCACCTAAGGCGAGGTCTTCCTTGACTGCGTCTACCCTCTGGGATGGAATCGAAGATCCTGCGAGCCGGAGCATTGTTGTCCATTCGTTCTACATGACCTAGCCATCTTAAACGTGATATGCGTATTTTTTTCACCAGGTCAATGTCGCTGTACAGCTCGTATAGTTCTTGGTTGAACCTTCTCCTCCAAAGCCCGTTAACGCAGATAGGGCCAAAAATCTTTCGAAGAATCTTACGCTCGAAACGACTAAGGATATCTTCATCCGCTTTAGATAGAGTCCATGCCTCGGCGCCATAGAGCAGGACTGGGATGATAAGGGTCTTATACAGAGTCTCCTTTGTCTTTCGAGAGAGGGCTTTGCTACTCAATTGCCTTCCTAGCCCATAGAAACAGCGATTGGCAAGAGTAATTCTTCGCTTTATTTCTGACGAGATGTTGTTGTCAGATATTATAGCGGATCCGAGGTACACAAAACCCCTAACTACCTCAAAGTTGTACCTGTCTATTGTGATGTTTTGTCCAATCCGCCGGTGTTGTGTGTCCCTTTTTGTGGACAGCAGGTACTTCGTTTTGGCCTCATTGACTGCTAGTCCCATCTTAGCCGCTTCAGCTTCAATGCTAGCAAACGTTCCAGTGACAGCTCGCCGAGTTCTGCCAATGATGTCTATGTCGTCAGCGTATGCTAGCAATTGCACAGACTTGAAAAAAATTTTCCCACTACAATTGACTTGCGAGTTTCTTATAATTTTTTCAAGTATTAAGTTAAAGAAATCGCACGATAGCGCATCACCTTGTCGGAATCCTTTTTTGACGTCAAAAGCTTCTGTGAGGTCAGAACCAACCTTGACGGAGCAGCGAGAGTTCTCCATCGTCATCCTGCACAGTCGGACGAGTTTTGTGGGAATGCCAAAACCTGACATGGCTCTGTATAGCTCGTCTCTATAAATGCTATCGTACGCGGCCTTAAAATCGATAAAGAGGTGGTGGGTATCGATTTGGAATTCTTGGGTGGTTTCCAGGATCTGCCGTAGCGTGAACATTTGATCGATTGTGGACTTTCCTGGTCTGAAACCACACTGATAGGGGCCAATCAGGTTGCTGACGAAAGGTTTCAGGCGTTCAGATAGTACGGCAGAGAGGATCTTGTAGGCAATATTCAGCAGACTTATTCCTCTATAGTTGGCGCAGTTTAGAGGGTCTCCTTTCTTGTGGATCGGGCAAACAATGCTGAGGTTCCATTCATCAGGCATACTTTCTTCTGACCAAACTTTAGAGATGAGTTGGTGTATGCACCACCAGGTCATCTCCGGCCGCTTTAAAAAGTTCGGCGGGTAATCCGTCGGGTCCAGCAGCTTTGTTGTTTTTGAGTTTAGATATTGATATCCTTACTTCATTTTGGTCAGGTGGACGGAAGTTTTGTCTGTCATCATCCATGTTGAATGGTTCATTCTGCCTGACAGCGGGATTTTGGCCTTCATCGCCGTTTAACAGTCTGCAGAAATGGTCCTTCCATGTACTCAGCACCGACTGTGACTCTACTACGAGGTTTCCATTCCTATCTCTACAGGCTTCTGTGCGGGATTTTTTTCCTTGGCATGTTCTTTTTACCTGTTGGTAAAACTTCCGCACGTTGTTCCTGGAGTAGCATCTCTCAATATCTTGGATCGCGCGCTTCTCATGCTCTTTCTTTTTCTTTTGGAGAAGCCGGTGTTCTTCCCATCTTTTCTGCTCGTAAAGCTCGCGAGCAGCTCTCGTCTTTCTTTGCAGCGTTGCTTTATATGCCTCTTGTTTGGCTGCATGGGCCTGCCTGCATTCGTCATCAAACCAGAGGTTTCGTAGTTGGTGGTCTGGTGAAACCTAGCACATCAGTTGCGGCATCTCTGATGGCTTGTTGGCAGTGTTGCCACTGATCTTCGGCACTTGATGCTGGCGGTACTGGATTTCTTGAGAGGTTACGGGATATTCGATCGGCATAGGTTCTGGCGGTTTCTTGCGATTGCAGCTTTCCGACGTCATACTTCCTCACAGTATTACTCCGTTGTTGTGGAGTTCGGGTTATTCGCATTCTTACCTTTGCTTCAACAAGGTAGTGATCCGAGTCGATGTTAGCTGCTCGGAAGGTGCGAACATCCAAGATACTGGAGGCGTGTCTTGCATCGATCGCAACGTGATCAATATGATTGACGGTTCTTTGATCTGGGTGTCGCCAAGTCCCTTTGTGTATATCGAGATGAGGAAACCGTGTGCTTGCAATGGTGACGTTATGTGCCGCTGCGAAGTCAATTAGCCTAAGTCCGTTTTCAGACGTTGTGTCGTGTAGGCTATGTTTTCCGACAGTCCTACCAAAGATTTCCTCTTTACCTATTTTGGCATTAAAATCGCCTAGTACGATCTTAACGTCGTATTTAGGGCATTGCTCATAGGCTTTGTCGAGGAGCTCATAGAAGTCATCCTTGGTGGCGTCATCTTTGTCCTCTGTGGGGGCATGAGCGCATATTAGGCTAATGTTGGCGAATTTAGCCTTGATACGGATTGTCACAAGTCGCTCACTTACGTGTCGAAAGCCCAAGACTTCTTGCCTAAGTCTACCGCTTATGACGAATCCGCACCCAAATAAACGCTGTGGTCTTCTTGCGCAATCACCGTAGTACACGTCACAGTTTTTCATCCTCCTTTTGCCCGGCCCATTCCATCGCACTTCCTGGATGGCAGTAATTCCTGCTCTGTAGCAGTCTAGGGCCTCCGCTAGTTGTTTGGATGCACGTGGTCTGTTAAGAGTTCTAACATTCCACGTGCAGATCCGAAGGTCGTTGTCCTTGATTCGTTTTTCCGGGTCGTCAACAGTAAATCCGTCCTTTTCCGAGGCTATTGGTCGCTTCGCAACTTTTTCTTTTTTCCGTGGCAGGGTTGTTAACCCCACGCACAACCCCCAACCTGGAGGGCCAGGTCCTTTGTTGGATTCCTTGGACAAAAGGAACCGGAGAATCCGGAGTCAGTAACCCACTTCGGGGATATGAGCGCTGCCGTTGGCCCATTAAGGGTTCATCCGCCACCATCTCTATTTCAATGCCCTGACTTGCATTGAATTGTCCTAATGACCTTATCTCCAAATACGTCGAAGTAGCTCATTAGGACGTCTGCTTCGTTGACTGTTGACGCCACCGTTGGTCCAATTGGTTGGGCTCATCCGCCGTACGTCCTCTTTCTGAGGGGCTCGTGCAAGACTTCTGCGAATCGATCAGAACAGTCATTAAAGCAGAGCATTATAGTGTTGCTATTTATTCTGTGTTCAACACTCGCGCTTATAAGTTTAGCAGGAATGCCCGGATGGACAGACCAGTACCCGGTGGTTACCGCGGGGAGGTAAAATAAGCACAATTGATGTGTACGATATAGTTGCAGCGACTGTGCATCACCAGTTTGATGCCTTTCAGTGCCTACCCTATTCATACAGCACCCAACCAACAGATTATTTTCTAACACTTTAGAAGATTGTGCGAATAGTTGAAATATAGTTTTGTAAAAGGTAGTTAGAGTAGGAACAAGGTGTGGGGAGAAGCTTTTAGGAGTTTTATGTATTATTGTACTTGTATTGGTATTAGTTTACTAATCATTAGAAATAAGGTCTTAAGTATTTGTATAAACTAATTATGGGCAGGGGTGTGGACGAAATAGTAATGAGAATGATATAGATGGAATTCAATACCCCTACAAGGAAGTTTTATTTTATTGGAAAAAAAAACAAATAAAATAGTTATATCGCTCAGATATAGAAGTAACTATTTACACACATGAAAAAAAGACTGGGGAAGACCTAAGAGGGATTTCATGGTCATTGTTAGAAGGAATTCAGATATTAACCAGCATACATACTGTCTTGAATTAAAAAAAAAGAAGACAGATCTTTATAAAGTTGGAAAAAAATTGTTTTAAGTTGAGTTTAATCAATAAATAAAAGGTGCAAAAGGCGCATACAAAAAAAAAATAAGGGTGTCAGCCATTAAAAAAAAATTTCTGGAGAGAATCTTTTACTAATTTTGGTCTGCAAAGGTTTAGGTTGATGATTCTGTGAGCCTAAGCCTATACTATTTTTATCGGATTCTTTGGTGTTAATCCGATTTTTAAATCCTTTACCTGCTAGTGGAGGGAAGGAAAAAGAACAAAAGAGCATCAAAAGAACACAAAAAGTAACTACAGGAATAAAGAAAACTATTGTTTTTTTTTTTGAAAAACATTGCAGTTTAAAGACCAACAGCTCAACGATAAAAAGCAAATCTTAACAAGTATTGACAAAAACGATGGTAAAAGAAAATCACTACAGAAAGAGTATGATTTAAAATCTGGTCGAACACATACAAAAACATTGTTGATTCCCAAGAAATTAAATTTATCCGATTAAAAAACATCCAATACCTTTCTTCACAATACATATTGACCATCTTGGACCATATGTCAAAAGTTTAAAGGGGAACCAATATGTATTATGTATAATCGATTCGTTTAGCAAATTTATTACACTTCGTTCTATAAAAATACAATGTTGAGAGGAGTTGTTCGCGTTTTGGGTGACTTGACACAATTTTTTTGGACACCACCTCGAATCATTTCAGAAAAAGGAACAGCATATACTTCAAAATTATTCAATAACTACTCCCATGATAATCGTAATCAACACATTACTACTGCCGTTTGCACCCCACAAGCTAATGGCCAAACTGAAAGGTATATCCGTACTGTAGGAACAGCAATATTAACAATGACTAAGAGACCTGATGAAAGAGACTGGGATGCTCATCTATCCGTTCTCCAATGGGGACTTAACTGTCTGAAGCATCGTATAACTAATTAAACGCCACAGGAAATTTTGCTTGCATTTAAACCTTAAAACTCGCTAAATAAAGAGCTGAGTATAATGTTGCATGAAGACGATTCTGACGATGAGGAAGATAATATTCCACTGGCCGCGTTGCGGGAGAAAGTTAAAGTGATTTTTGAGGTTCACGGTGCGCAGAATTAAAGGATTTGGCGTGCTTTGATTGTAGCATGTCAACTCGGTGACATGCTATAATCAAAGCAGGCCAAATAAGAATGTTGGCATAAGAATGTGGGAGAACGTGGGAAATATAATATTATTATTATTAACTTATACAGCTATGGGGCAGGCGAGAAAGCTGCTGCCGCGATTTAAAGGGCCGTATGAGATCAAATGTGTACTGCCAAATGATCAGTATCTGATCGGAAATTTATTATCTACGCAAGTATCAACAAAACCGTACGAGTCTGTTCATTCAGCAGATATATGTATATAAAAAGACTTAAGAAATAATAAGCTGTGATCATGCTTACTTATGAAAATTGAAAGCTGGGATCATGGTTGATAAAAAATATTGAAAGCTGTGACCATGCTAGATTAAAACACAAACAAAAAAATAACAAGGTGTGATCATGCTTAATTATAAATATGGTGAGCTGTGATCATGCTTGATTAGAAATATGAAAAGCTGTTATCATGATTGATTAGATAAAGGCAGGCTGTGAAAATGTTTGAATAACAAGAGATAGGAAGTACTCATTAAACGAATCTATTCTATTAACATGAACTTAGGTAAGAAAAAAAAAAGGTTAAGTTAGGATACCGCTTATTCACTGAGGACAGATGCGTCCAATGGCCGAAAATGTTAACCAACAGTGGCGTTACTTGGTGCGTATAATCTAGTGATTGGTGAAATCCCGCCCAATAAGATACTTAAGTGAGAGTAGGGGTATGTCTGCATATGCAGCTCGACTGAGCAAAGTTGGTGGTTGAGTCAAATAGGATTCATTACACATCGCGTTCGGTCAAGTTTGCTACCTCGGGAGGAAATTATTTAAATAGAATCTGAATTTCAACAGTTCACAATTTAATTTCCACAGTTTACAATTTAGAATATCTTTGTGCAAAATGGATATGCGAAAGGTGATCAATCTGATTTTTATGAACAAGCTGCCAAGAAAATGAAACCTTATTCAAAAGTTTGGAGTAAAACGACAGGTAGCGCTTAAGTTTAAGTATAGCTACTGCAACAGATAAAAAAACAAGTTTCTATGTAAAAGTAGCAGGTAGCTCGTAGGTTCATTTCAACTATCCAACGTTTTCACTCGCGAAGAAAACTTGAAATGGAAGGGAATTCTAAAAAGGATGGAAATAGAGTTGCAAATGCAATCGTTTCGTTTAAAAGTATCTTTGCGACAAGGACAGGAAAGAAAAGAGAATCAACGAAAGTCGTAGTGGTCTAGTCACAAGGTTTAAAAACAGTCTTATCATGCTAGTAGTTCTTTTAGAATTAGAAATTTGATTTTAGGTACTATATTCTTTTTTTAAGTAGTTATATTTGTATATGCACTGTATGTATATACAATGGTATTTATGTTTGTTTTCCTTTTGTAATTTGTTTTTTTTTATATTAAAAAAAAACAGGAATTAATTGGCTGAATATCATTTCTGCATTTGGTGTCATGATCGTTAGGCTAGATTTTCTTGTTTTTATGAAGAAGTAATTTCGGTTATTTTTAAGTAGCTTGACAAAAAATCCTAGAAACAAACGGTTTTCAGTGTATGATTTGAAATAAATAAGAGCATGAATTTTTAACATGAAAAAAAACTACTTAATTACATACAATCTTGAAAAAAAAATTAATTAAATTTTTTTTTTTATTTTTGCCAAATTTTGAGTTTAAAAAATTATTTTTCAAAAACTGTTTATTAGAACAATTTTATTTAAAAACAAAATAAAAGAAGAAATTTATGACCTTACAAAAACGTATATCATTGTATTGTAACAGTACCGTTATTTTTTAATAATAAATTTTTTTTTTCTATTTCAAGTTCTTTTTTTAGAAAATTGCCCCTCCTGGTTGAACAGGGGGAAATAGACGCCATACCGACACTCTGTAGATTTTTGGCACATCTTATTCGAATCACCCTGTATTTTATTATGTAAAGTAAATTTTCAATATTTCTGTTTTTTTTTAATGTTTTTGAAGTTATGTTTAAATTATACAGGTTTTTTTATTGTAATGCAATTTTTATATATATTGGTTGTTATGTTTAAAACTTTTTCTTAAAAAGGACTACATACATTTATATTTAATTTTTATTATTTTTGTTTTGTTTTAAATGTGTATGAAGTTATGTTTAAATTGAACTATTTTGTTATAGTATTTTTTTTTATTTATTTTGAATTCAAATGATGATAGCAAAAACCTATTAAATTTCTTATTACTTGGTTACTTTAGATGCCGTAGAATATGTAGCTTGTTTTTTAAGCTTTTAGTATCTTTTTCTTGACACAAGTTCTAAGGAATTTTTGTTTTATTTTTTCTTAAAATTCATTTATTGATTGCTTGTTTCTCTAAAGTGTTACTTAGTGCTAAAATAATAAATTAAAAATCTTTTTAATTCATATTGAAATCATAGTTCCAACAAACCTTAACCGTTCTGGAACTAGTTCCTACGTAAAAATAAAACATTCCATGATTTTGCATATGTAGCTTGTTTTTTAAGCTTTTCTTGACACAAGTTCTAAGGAATTTTTGTTTTATTTTTTCTTAAAATTCATTAATTGATTGCTTGTTTCTCTAAAGTGTTACTTAGTGCTAAAATAATAAATTTAAAATCTTTTTAATTCATATTGAAATCATAGTTCCAACAAACCTTAACCGTTCTGGAACTAGTTCCTACGTAAAAATAAAACATTCCATGATTTTGCACAACTCAACACCAGAATCACTATAAAAATATAAAACTGATTTGAATTTAGTTTTTCTTTTCTTTTCTTTTTATTTTATATCAAATTTCACAACTTATTTGTTTTTTTATTTTAATTTTATTTTACGCGACGCGTTTCGGAAATAACATTTTCATCATCAGGCGTTTATACTGTTTTTCCACTTGTTGACATCGATTTTCTTTTGTTTTCCTTGCTTTCCTTGGTTTTCTTTGTTGTCTTTCTGTTATCTTATTATTTATGTGCTTGTCTTTTTTACTCTTGCTTTGGACGTAATTACAGTGTTAAATAATGCGTTAGCTTTTAATGTTAGTTTATCATTAAGTAGTTTGTCTTGTTCAATTTTGTTTGATTTTTATATCTCGTACTCTTCTAGTGTGTCTAGTAGTCTCCCTTTCTGGCACAGATGTATTGGGCTTACATTATTTTCTAAGTTCGTGTAGTTGGTTTTGTTGTCAATTAAATGTAAGGCATAATTAGATTTTGAATTTGGTTTGGGTATATGTTCTTTAAATTTTTCTTTAAACGATCTTCCTGTTTGTCCTATGTAGTATTTTTCGCAGTCGTCGCATTTTATTTTATAAACTCCAGTGCATATTTTTATGTCTTTTTTTCTTTTTGGTTGTGTTAATTTTTGAATATTATTGTATGTTTTGAAGGATACTTTTATGTTGAGTTTTTTTAGATTAATTTTTATTTTATGTGGTAATAAATTAGTATATTCCATTGAAATAAATTTGTTGTCATTATTTTCGTCCTCTTTTTTGTTTTTTATTTTCTTTATTCTTTTTGTGAGAAGGTTTTCGATGGTTAAAGTGTCGTATCCATTTAAAATTGCAATTTGTTTTATTATATTTAATTCTTGTGTGAAGTTTAATGTTTAGGTCAAGGAAGTTGAGATTATTATCATTTTCTATTTCTGTTCTAAATTGTATGTTGGTATTTATGCTGTTTATATGTTTCTGCAGTATATCTATTTGTCTGTGTGTTCCGTCGAAAATTATAAACGTGTCGTCAACGTATCTTGAATAAGATATTATTTTTTATTTTTGTTTGTTGTTGTTGGAAAGGATGTATTTATTTTCGAAGGAGTTTAAATATATATCTGCCATTAAGCCACTAAGTGGTGATCCCATTGCTAAGCCTTCTGTTTGTATGTAGAGTTTGTTGTTAAAAGTAAAATAATAATTTTGTTTTAGCACTATTTTGAGCACTGAAATTAGTTCGTCTATTTGTTAAATGTTGAGTTAAGCGTTGATTTCTAGATTTTCCTAAAGTATGTTTGTGGTTTCGTCAATAGGTATATTAGTGTACATATTGGTGACGTCAAGTGAAATTAATTTAAATTGTGGTAAAATATTTATGTTCTTTAGTTTGTTAATTAAATCTGTTGAATTTCTTATTCTATAGTTGTTTTTTAATATGATGTTATTCTTAATTAAGGTTTGTAACTTTTTTGCAACTTTGTATCCGGGTGCTGTTCTGTAGTTAATTAGTGGTCTTATGGGTATTCCTTCCTTGTGTATTTTTGGTAGTCCTGTGAAGTGTGGTGCTTTTGCATTTGTTTGTTTTAATTTAAATTTGTTTGAATTTGTGAAAAGGTTGGTACTTTTGTTAATTGCATTATTTATTTCCTTTACATATTGTTTTGTTGGGTCGTTTGTTAAAAGTTCTATTTAGTTGTTACTTATAAAAGTGTTGGTTTTGTTTATGTATTCATAGTTTTTCTGAAGATTATTGGGTTTATGTTTTTGTGTTTAGTATGTATTTTAGTTTTTTCAGCATTGGTTATGGTTACTTCACGTATTAAATTGTCTTTATTTATTGTTGGTATGTTGAATTTAAGTACTTTGTGTAATAATTTGTTTTCGGATTCGGTTAGTTGAATATTCGTGCAGTTAACTAATCTTGGATAACATTTATGTGGTTTGCTTAATGTTGGAATTATGTTATGTTTATGTGTAAGATTGTGTATTTTTGTTTTATGTTATTGGGCTATTTTGCTTATAATTATGCGGGTTCGTTTTTTTATGTTTTCTAATATTTGATTTGTAATGGCGGGATGGATATTGTTTAGAATTTAGGTGCGTGGTATACAGTTCATGGTTAAGTTTTATTTTCTTTATATAAATTTATTTTATTTATAAATTTATCTCTTTTTTCGTCCAAATTTTTTGTGCGTATGAGTGTGCTTTTAAGGCGCACACTGGTAAATATGAGGCATTTAGGTGGACATTGCTCCTTAACTCTCGAAATACTGTCGATTATTGTTAATATTGTTGAGGTTATGTTTGAAAGTTATTCGTTATAATATGTTATGCAGATTATAATACTTCGTTGCGACGCAACCGTGTTGCAGCCACTCATAACCATTTTGTATTTAAATTGAATACACAAAACTTATCATAAAAAAATTAACGTAAAAAAAAAGATTTAAATAATCTAGAAAGATTTTTTTTTGGTTAAGGTAAAGAAAAATAACTGTAGCTACTTGTTGATTTCTGACTCAGATAATAAAAGTAGTAAATCTTCAGATATACTTCCACTGGGTTTTGTCGCATATATTAAAGCGCTTTTATCATTATTTGATAATGTTGAAAAGTAGGGATCAGATGAATAGAGAAGGGTGTGAAATAAATCTTCCATTGTACATTTTCGGTTGAATTTTCTCGTGTGGTATTCTCTGTATTTTCTCAAATCCTTATTTCTCGCTTCAAGCGCTTCTTCGGACATCATTCCAATTGCCATGGAACAAGACTTAATAACTTCATGAGAATGAATCAACAGTTTATGTACGCTTGCTGGCATTGGATACCAGGGTATATAATTTACGTATAACTCAGCAGTCTCTCTTGTATAAGCCGAAAAACGATCGATATTTATTGAAAATCCACTGGAAATAGCCTGAAGAATGTCCATAAATTAGATATGAGATTATGCGTTTGTTTTATTTTTTAATAAATAAAATAAAGTTTGAACAACTGAAAAACACTTTTTATTGATCTTAAATGTACATTTTGGAAGATAGAAGCTGTACATTTGAGATCAATACAAAAGTGTTTTTAAGTTGTTTATGTATTTTATTCATTACCTGAAGAATGTTGTTAAGTCGTTTAAGTAAGTCTTCATTAATTCCTGTTTTTGATGCGGTAAGGGTATAGTTTTAAAAAAAACGAGCTGCAGTATTGCCATCATTGGTTGAGCCGAATCCTTGTTTTACCACATCAACGAGCAATCCAGTTTTTTCTCTTATCTGCGTTTTGAACCTTTCTTTAGTGTTCTTGAAAATCACTTGGTGGGCTAGGTCTTTCTTTAAAATTCGCCATTTACATATATGCAACCGATATGAAATGTTAAGGCATCTTATATAAGCGTGCAGAGATGAAACCCCAAAATCGTATTGAGCTGTATCTTTAGGTCGACTATAAATTGACGGAAGATCGTTCATTATTTTAGGATTAGCTCCGCATATGCTGCACGTTTGTACAGACTTGCATGTGTACGCACTTATGGTCTTTCCGTCAACCATTGTCATTTTAAGGTCATAGTAAATCCTTACATTTGAGGTTCCCACATTAATCATGGTTAGCTTTAAGTTCGTTATTTGTAGATCCATTGCGGATATCTCTTTTTTTATTAATGCAATAGTCTCTTTTTGAAAGATGATTTTTACTGGCCGACAAAATCGTGGGGATGATGATTTGTTGTTGTTCCAAATGAGCTGGTCTCCATTATTGTTTTTTAGCTGGAGTGGTACAACACAAATTGAAAAGAGTGTGGTATCGGTAGGGCTACTTACATCTTGCTCTAGATTAGCTATCTCTTCTTCGTCATCATAATATTCCACTATTACTTCTTTTTCGTTATTCAGCTGTTGCATGTTTTCCTCAAATCTCTGCTTGTACATTGAATGCCCAGAACTACCATCGCAGCCCCATTTGCAATATAATGTCAAATCCAATGTAACTGCATTACTAATTAGTACGTCTTCTAAGGCCAATGCCAAACGTTGGCTTGTATGGTCCAGAAGACCTTGTAATGTGACATCGGCAGATATGTCCGTTATTTTTATCAAATCTTCGATCGGATAACATTTTTTTTTGCATCCAAAATCTTTGGGTAAGAAGGATATATAGGAGACAATCGATCTGTGGCTTCTTTTTGTAAAAGTATATAGGAGAAGCGCCCCTGAATATATAAGGAAAGAGCTTCTTCTGGAATATAACGTTTTGGAGGCAGCATATGAAAGCTCTTCATGTGAATAAGTAGCTAACAAATGTTGTATTCGTCTCTTTTTTGTTTATCCCCTAGCTCGTTAAATTGCTTAAAATACTTCTCACCGCTGGAACTTGGGACAATCGAATTCAAATCTGACTCTGCGTCGAGACTCACATTTCCACCAAGCCACTGGGAAAATTTCGTCAAGAAATTCTTCCGACTCCAATGGCATGTGACCCATTTCCCACGCTTTTTTCGTAAGAATATATTGACTTTGCTCATTAAAAGTTCTTTTCTACGCTCATCAATGACACCTTTTAAAATTAATTGCTCACTTACGTATTGGCGAACAGCAGCATCCTTTTCTTGGGAGGTATGCTCCACCCAGACGTCAAAAAGTTCTTTTCGCTGAAAGGTCATATTTTGCGAAAACCGTTATTTCTGCAATCTTATGGTTCCGTTTGGGTATAAAGTGAACTTTCGCGTATGATAAACAAGTTGAACTACAAGATAGTGAAAACCAGAGAGTGGAACCAGGTGGGAAAAAAAGTTGCCCCTTATCAAACATTTGGTTACTAGTAAATTTCCAACAAATAGAGTTGTTAAGAGTGTACTAGGTATATATTTCATTCGCATCAGCTCTTATGCTTTTTTTATATAATTGAACTAACCCCTGCTAAGATGTTTTGAGAAAAAAAACAGTAAACTTAAAATAGAAGGCATACACACTATATTTAAAAATTAGTCTTTTATGCGTGAGGTTGTTGAACTACCTATTGCTTTAATAAATATGCACTGTTTATACACGTGCTATTGTCTTAAACCAGATATTTTTTTTAGTTTCTTACTTGTCAGTCATTCCTTATAACGGGACAAAGTACAGTTAGTCAAATTGTTAACTTAAAAGTTTGCCCAAAGTCCACATATATTGTAATTTTTTTTTTGTTGCTTTCCGTGGTTTTCTTTGTTGTCGTTCTGTTGTCTTATTATTTATGTTCTTGTCTCTTTTCCTCTTGGTTTGGACGTAATTACAGTGTCAAATAATGCGTTAGCTTTTAATGTTAGTTTATCATTAAGTAGTTTGTCTTGTTCAGTTTTGTTTGATTTGTATATCTCGTACTCTTCTAGTGTGTCTAGTAATTTTCCTTTCTGGCACAGATGTATTGGGCTTAAATTATTTTCTAAGTTCGTGTAGTTATGTTTGTTGTCAATTAAATGTAAAGCATAATAAGATTTTGTATTTGGTTTGGCTAGATGTTCCTTAAATCTTTCTTTAAACGATCTTCCTGTTTGTCCTATGTATTATTTTTCGCAGTCTTCGCATTTTATTTTATAAACTCCTCTTTTTTGTTTTTGTTTTTGTTTTTTATTTTCTATATTCTTTTTATGAGAAGGTTTTCGATGGTTAAAGTGTCGTATCCATTTTTTTTTTATAAGTAAACACGCGCACAAGGGATGGTGTTGCCCTTATTATGTTTAATACACTGCGCGAGCATGGAAAGGTTGAAGAAGGAGGGACAGGACGTGACGATTAACATTGGTTTTGAATGCCATCAGACTGCAATGGCAAGGAAAAACCTCGCCGGGCAAACTATTCCAAAGTCGTGTTGTTCGACTAAAACAAGAATCTCTTAATTTCACGGTACGTCCGAAATTGGGCTCAAGGGTGAACTGATGAGCATTCCTTGCGAGACGAGAATTGCGGGAAAAACTTTAAAGGGGAGGAAAGCAACTGGCTACTTTGAGTGAACATTTTTTATAAAAGAACCGATAAAACAAGGAAAGTCATGAAACATTGCGTCGGTGTTCAAGGGGGCAATTGTTTCAGAGATTTTTCTATTTCCTATCAATCTTTACGCTCTGTTTTGTATTCTATCAAGCAGGTGCAGCGTTGTTTGCGAAGCAGCTGCCCAGAGGTGTGAGTTATACTCGAGTTTTGGGCGTATAAACGCTTTGTAAATTGTAGCCAGATCAGAAGGGGAAAAAAACTTCTTGCATCGATATAGAAAACCTAAGCACTTTGCAGCATTTCGTCGTTGGTCGTTCCAACGGAGGTCGTCGTTGACATACATACCGAGTACTGAAAGCTTTTCGGTTTCTTCGATGCAAGCGCCATTCATGGACAAGGGCATTGGGGGTATGTTTAGCTTTAACGACAAAAGACAGCATTGAGTTTTTGAAGCATTAAACTCTAAACGGTTTCTATTACCCCATTTGACGATGCTGTATAAATCGGAGTTTAATGAGCTTATCATACGGTACCGTTGCAACTGCACGTCCGAAGGGCAAGGACGTGAATCATCGAATGAATATGAAAATCTGAGAGTAGAGTCGTCATCAAAACAGTTAAGTGGATTAGAAGTAACAGATAGAAGATCATTCATAAAAATGAGGAAAAGAGTCGAAAACAGAACAGAGCCCTGGGGCACACCAGCATTTATTTTGTGGGAATTAGTTTTGAATCCGTCCAATACAACTTGTATTGAACGGTCCAGAAGATAGCTTCTAATCCAACGAACAAGAGTATCATTGATCCCAAAAGCACGCGTTTTCGATAAGAGAGCTTCATGCCGAACTCTATCAAATGCCTTGGAAATATCAAGCGAGATATGCCATTAGATCACCAGTGGAACGGTTGCTGCGGAAGCCATACTGACGGTCATGGAGAAGCTTTCGAGCGTCGAGATATTTCTTAAACTGACTGTTAATCAGTGTTTCCATGACCTTAGAAAGAAGGTATGTCAAAGCTATGGGTCGGTAGGAGGAGGGGGAGGATGGGTCACCTTTCTTAGGGACAGGCTGGACAAATGCTGTTTTCCATCTTCTAGGAAAGATTCCAGAAGAGTAGGAGCAATGGAAAAGCTTACGCAGTGGTTTGCTAGTGTGGAAGTACACCTCTTCAGAAGAATCGGGGTATACCATCCGGGCCAGCGAATTTATGTATATCGAGAGCTTTGAGAACTCTGGTTACTGTACGAGTGCGGAAAAATATCTGTCCAATGGAAAAAATTACATTCTCAAGTACAGGAGGGGCGACGTTGCTGTTAGGCAGCGTGGAGTTGGCAGCGAAATGGGCTGCGAGCAAGTCTGCCTTCTCTGAAGAGTAGACAATAGGTTTGTCATTAGCGATGAGCGTTGGAACCGAAGATATTTAAGAGTTCTTAATATTTTTTACAAATCACCAAACATTTTTACTGCCTTTGGGACATTGCAGAATTTTTTGCCGTAATTTTTGGTCATGCAAAAATTTGGTTCTTTCAATAACCGAGTTGCATGAGTTCCTTGCTTGTTTGTGCTTTTTCCGATTTCCCCTGTAGGATTGGCTTTGTAAGATCAGAAACTTACTTCCTTAAGCCTGATAGCTACTTTACACTCTGAGGTAAACCAGGACTTTTCTTTGGGTTTGATACTTTTTACTCTGTTAGGAATAAAAGCACGCATCCCTAGAAGAATCACATTTGTGATCATTTCAGTGCTGGCATCAATGAACACAGTTAAAGTTACGGAAGAAATTATTTTGACCCTCCCAGTTGGCTTTCTCGTATTGCCAAACGGTTCTGGTGGGAGGTTTTTCTTTAACTGGATGAATGGAGGACGAGAAATTTGCGGAAATAACACAATGATCTGAGGTGCCAAGTGGAGAAGTTACACTAATGGTATACCTGTCAGGGTCAGAAGTAAGAAACAAGTCAAGAATATGGACGGCTTGCCCAGCAACATCCGGTATACGCGTTGGCACATCAATTAGTTGGGTAAGCTCGACATACCTTCCTTCGGGTGTTGTCTGACCAGAATAGCGGAGCCAATTGGAATTGTGTACATTGAAATCACCCGCAATAACAATTTCAGTGTGAGGACAAATAGAGACAATTACCGAGATGGAATCAGACAGTGCATCAAACCCGTTAAAAGTTGAGTTACTGTCAAGATTTGGACTCCTATAAATGAAAAGATGCGCCAACAGGTATGCCCATAGGATCTTGTTGCACGGTGATAGGCACAGTTTTGATCCAATGAACATACGTACGATTTGTAACACGCATGAAGATGGCACAATAGAACACTTCCTCTTAAGATGCCCAATATTCAATGCAATGAGAAACCACTACCTAATGCCTAACAGATTGTTCGACTTAAACAGCATAATTGCTTCTGAAAATGAAAACATTACAATTGACATTTATAAATATGTACTTAACTCGCTCAAACTAAGAACCTTTATATTAAATGAATAACTAACCCAGGTTTCATATTAACTAATCAATTTACACATACATAATGTACATACCTTCCTTCTTGTTATGAAGATATCAATTCAAAAAAAAAAAACTAACTTTAATATAAAAAAAATATTTTATGAGTATCTGATAATGACATATACATATTATTATACTGCCAATCAATTTGTAAAAGCAAAGCTTATAAACAAATAAATATATCTATCTATCTATCTATCTATCTAAATGAAAAAATAATGAATGATTTGCTTCCGGACAGTGAATTTGAGCCACATGAAGTTAAAGTACGTGTTGGAACATTTTACGTATTGGGGAAAGCTCTGGCAAGCCATCATTCCTAACATAGACGATTAGACCATGATGGGAAAAGAGTAGTGGCATCAAGCAATACCCATGTAGAGCAAACTCCGATAAATCAGTATTCACTCCAACCTGAGTTTCACTTAATGCCAAAACAGCTGGCCTTTATTCCACAGTGTGAACGCAAACATGAAAAAAATTCTTTCTTAGTCCGCGAATATTGGAACAGACGACAAGAAAATTACTTATCATTGCAAAAAATTAACATTCACAGATACAATTCTGGCTAAGTCGAATTGAGAAGTGAAAGTCCAAATTAATCATTACAGCAGCAACTGTCATAGGTGTTATGCCCATGAGACAATCTACATACAAAAAAAAATAACTCAAACTAACATCACAATAAGACACAAAAACCAGTTGCTCTTATCTATACACAGCTTTATCATACGATAAATAATAACAATGCAGTGCAAAGACAAGTACAGTAAAGCACTTAGTGGTTATGGATGGAGGGAAATTAGAGTCGCGCGTGGTGTGTATATATTGGTTTTCTTTTTTTTTCTGAGGAGATTTTTTTGATGATTATGAATGTGTTTTTTTTCCCGATGAATTTATTATTTATTGCTTGGATCTGGTTTATTTGTTTTATTTATTTTATTTAATGTGTTGTGTGATGGACGGTTATGGTTTTTGGTATGGGCGGGGACAGGGCAAAACGTTAGTCTTATTTTTGTTTTTAATGTTAGTCTTGTTTGTCCATAGGTATTATTAATAATCTATTGATGAATGCGTTGTAGGCTGCCATTTTTTGAGATTGTGGGTGGTGTGAATCTTTATGTATGGTTATATCGGTAGTTGTAGGTTTTCTAAATATTTTATACTTCTTCTAATGTTTAGGTCGAGGAAGTTGAGAATATTATCATTTTCTATTTCTGTTGTAAATTGTATGTTGGTATTTATGCTATTTATATGTTTCTGCAGTATATCTTTTTGTCTGTGTGTTCCGTCGAAAATTATAAACTTGTCTTGAATAAGATATTATTTTTTGTTTTTGTTTGTTGTTGTTGGATAGGATGTTTTTTTTTCGAAGGAGTTTAAATATATATCTGCCATTAAGCCAAAAAGTGGTGATCCCATTGCTAAGCCTTCTGTTTGTATGTAGAATTTGTTGTTAAAAGTAAAAAAATTTTGTTTTAGCACTATTTTGATCACTGAAATTAGTTCGTCTATTTGTTGATTGTTGAGTTAAGCGTTGATTTCTAGATTTTCCTTTAGTATTTTTATGGTTTCGTCAATAGGTATATTAGTGTACATATTAGTGACGTCAAGTGAAATTAATTTAAATTGTGGTAAAATATTAATGTTCTTTAGTTTGTTAATTAAATCTGTTGAATTTCTTATGCTATAGTTATTTTTTAATATGATGTTATTCTTTATTAAGGTTTGTAACTTTTTTGCAACTTTGTATCCGGGTGCTGTTAGTTAATTAGTGGTCTTATGGGTATTCCTTCCTTGTGTATTTTTGGTAGTCCGGTGAGGTGTGGTGCTTTTGCATTTGTTTGTTTTAACTTAAATTTGTTTGAATTTGTGAATAGGTTGGTGCTTTTGTTAATTGCATTATTTATTTCTTTTACATATTGTTTTGTTGGGTCGTTTGTTAAAAGTTCTATTTTGTTATTACTTATAAAAGTGTTGGTTTTGTTTATGTATTCTTGACGGTCTAAAATAACTACAGTGTTCCCTTTGTTCTGAAGATTCTTGGGTTTATGTTTTTGTGTTTAGTATGTGTTTTGGTTTTTTATTTATGGTGAATCTTGTTTCGTTTTGGCCATCTTCGTCGGAAATCATTTGTATTGCTGCTTCAGCATTGGTTATGGTTATTTCACGTGTTAAGTTGTCTTTATTTATTGTTGGTATGTTGAATTTAAGTCCTTTGTGTAATAATTTGTTTTCGGATTCGGTTAGTTGAATATTCGTGCAGTTAACTAATCTTGGATAACATTTATGTGGTTTACTTAATGTTGGAATTATGTTATGTTTATGTGTAAGATTGTGTATTTTTGTTTTATGTTATTGGGCTATTTTGCTAATAATTTTGAGGGTTTGTTTTTCTATGTTTTCTAATATTTGATTTGTAATGGCGGGATGGATATTGTTTAAAATTTTTAGGTGTGTGGTATACAGTTAATGGTTAAGTTTTACTTTCTTTGTATAAATTTGTTTTATCTCTTTTTTCGTCCAAATTTTTTGTACGTATCAATGTGCTTTAAAGGCGGCTGTTGATTTGTTTTTTTATATTTACCTGGATATATTTAAGAATAATGTTTGTTTTGAGACATATTTTATTAAACTTGATGTTCATCGTGGCTTTAATGATTTTAATCTCGATGTTTTTTATATTTAAAGCTCATTTTTGCTTGTTCAGCTGTGAGAGTCATTTTTGTTATTTATTGGTCTCCAAGTTGTGTGAATATATATATATCTATATGTGAAGTTAAAAGAAAAAAATAAAAAATATAAAACTGATTTGAATTTCGTTATTCTTTTATTTTCTTTTTATTTTATATCAAATTTCACAACTTGTTTTTTTTTTATTTTATTTTTATTTTAATTTACGCGACGCGTTTCGGAAATAACATTTCCATCATCAGGCCTTTATACTGTTTTGCGACTTGTTTTTTTTTGTTTTCCTTGCTTTCCGTGGTTTTCTTTGTTGTCGTTCTGTTGTCTTATTATTTATGTTCTTGTCTCTTTTCCTCTTGCTTTGGACGTAATTACAGTGTCAAATAATGCGTTAGCTTTTAATGTTAGTTTATCATTAAGTAGTTTGTCTTGTTCAGTTTTGTTTGATTTGTATATCTCGTACTCTTCTAGTGTGTCTAGTAATTTTCCTTTCTGGCACAGATGTGTTGGGCTTAAATTATTTTCTAAGTTCGTGTGGTTGTGTTTGTTGTCAATTAAATGTAAAGCATAATTAGATTTTGTATTTGGTTTGGCTAGATGTTCTTTAAATCTTTCTTTAAACGATCTTCCTGTTTGTCATATGTATTATTTTTCGCTGTCGTCGCATTTTATTTTATAAACTCCAGTGCATGTTTTTATTTCTATTTTTCTTTTTGGTTGTATTCATTTTTGAATATTATTGTTTGTTTTGAAGGATACTTTTATGTTGAGTTTTCTTAATTCATTTTTTATTTTATGTGGTAATAAATTAGAAAGTCCAAATTAATCATTACAGCAGCAACTGTCATAGGTGTTATGCCCATGAGACAATCTACATACAAAAAAAAATAACTCAAACTAACATCACAATAAGACACAAAAACCAGTTGCTCTTATCTATACACAGCTTTATCATACGATAAATAATAACAATGCAGTGCAAAGACAAGTACAGTAAAGCACTTAGTGGTTATGGATGGAGGGAAATTAGAGTCGCGCGTGGTGTGTATATATTGGTTTTCTTTTTTTTTCTGAGGAGATTTTTTTGATGATTATGAATGTGTTTTTTTTTCCCGATGAATTTATTATTTATTGCTTGGATCTGGTTTATTTGTTTTATTTATTTTATTTAATGTGTTGTGTGATGGACGGTTATGGTTTTTGGTATGGGCGGGGACAGGGGCAGTTAGTCAAAACGTTAGTCTTATTTTTGTTTTTAATGTTAGTCTTGTTTGTCCATAGGTATTATTAATAATCTATTGATGAATGCGTTGTAGGCTGCCATTTTTTGAGATTGTGGGTGGTGTGAATCTTTATGTATGGTTATATCGGTAGTTGTAGGTTTTCTAAATATTTTATACTTCTTCTAATGTTTAGGTCGAGGAAGTTGAGAATATTATCATTTTCTATTTCTGTTGTAAATTGTATGTTGGTATTTATGCTATTTATATGTTTCTGCAGTATATCTTTTTGTCTGTGTGTTTCCTTTAGTATTTTTATGGTTTCGTCAATAGGTATATTAGTGTACATATTAGTGACGTCAAGTGAAATTAATTTAAATTGTGGTAAAATATTAATGTTCTTTAGTTTGTTAATTAAATCTGTTGAATTTCTTATGCTATAGTTATTTTTTAATATGATGTTATTCTTTATTAAGGTTTGTAACTTTTTTGCAACTTTGTATCCGGGTGCTGTTAGTTAATTAGTGGTCTTATGGGTATTCCTTCCTTGTGTATTTTTGGTAGTCCGGTGAGGTGTGGTGCTTTTGCATTTGTTTGTTTTAACTAAAATTTGTTTGAATTTGTGAATAGGTTGGTGCTTTTGTTAATTGCATTATTTATTTCTTTTACATATTGTTTTGTTGGGTCGTTTGTTAAAAGTTCTATTTTGTTGTTACTTATAAAAGTGTTGGTTTTGTTTATGTATTCTTGACGGTCTAAAATAACTACAGTGTTCCCTTTGTTCTGAAGATTCTTGGGTTTATGTTTTTGTGTTTAGTATGTGTTTTGGTTTTTTATTTATGGTGAATCTTGTTTCGTTTTGGCCATCTTCGTCGGTAATCATTTGTATTGCTGCTTCAGCATTGGTTATGGTTATTTCACGTGTTAAGTTGTCTTTATTTATTGTTGGTATGTTGAATTTAAGTCCTTTGTGTAATAATTTGTTTTCGGATTCGGTTAGTTGAATATTCGTGCAGTTAACTAATCTTGGATAACATTTATGTGGTTTACTTAATGTTGGAATTATGTTATGTTTATGTGTAAGATTGTGTATTTTTGTTTTATGTTATTGGGCTATTTTGCTAATAATTTTGAGGGTTTGTTTTTCTATGTTTTCTAATATTTGATTTGTAATGGCGGGATGGATATTGTTTAAAATTTTTAGGTGTGTGGTATACAGTTAATGGTTAAGTTTTACTTTCTTTGTATAAATTTGTTTTATCTCTTTTTTCGTCCAAATTTTTTGTACGTATCAATGTGCTTTAAAGGCGGCTGTTGATTTGTTTTTTTATATTTACCTGGATATATTTAAGAATAATGTTTGTTTTGAGACATATTTTATTAAACTTGATGTTCATCGTGGCTTTAATGATTTTGATCTCGATGTTTTTTATATTTATAGCTCATTTTTGCTTGTTCAGCTGTGAGAGTCATTTTTGTTATTTATTGGTCTCCAAGTTGTGTGAATATATATATATCTATATGTGAAGTTAAAAGAAAAAAATAAAAAATATAAAACTGATTTGAATTTCGTTATTCTTTTATTTTCTTTTTATTTTATATCAAATTTCACAACTTGTTTTTTTTTTATTTTATTTTTATTTTAATTTACGCGACGCGTTTCGGAAATAACATTTCCATCATCAGGCCTTTATACTGTTTTGCGACTTGTTTTTTTTTGTTTTCCTTGCTTTCCGTGGTTTTCTTTGTTGTCGTTCTGTTGTCTTATTATTTATGTTCTTGTCTCTTTTCCTCTTGCTTTGGACGTAATTACAGTGTCAAATAATGCGTTAGCTTTTAATGTTAGTTTATCATTAAGTAGTTTGTCTTGTTCAGTTTTGTTTGATTTGTATATCTCGTACTCTTCTAGTGTGTCTAGTAATTTTCCTTTCTGGCACAGATGTGTTGGGCTTAAATTATTTTCTAAGTTCGTGTGGTTGTGTTTATTGTCAATTAAATGTAAAGCATAATTAGATTTTGTATTTGGTTTGGCTAGATGTTCTTTAAATCTTTCTTTAAACGATCTTCCTGTTTGTCATATGTATTATTTTTCGCTGTCGTCGCATTTTATTTTATAAACTCCAGTGCATGTTTTTATTTCTATTTTTCTTTTTGGTTGTATTCATTTTTGAATATTATTGTTTGTTTTAAAGGATACTTTTATGTTGAGTTTTCTTAATTCATTTTTTATTTTATGTGGTAATAAATTAGTATATTCCATTGAAATAAATTTTGTTGTCATTATTTTCGTTTTTTTTTTTTGTTTTTGTTTTTGTTTTTTATTTTCTATATTCTATTTGTGAGAAGGTTTTCGATGGTTAAAGTGACGTATCCATTTTTTTTATAAGTAAACACGCGCACAAGGGATTGTGTTGCCCTTGTTATGTTTAACACACTGCGCGAGCATGGAAAGGTTGAAGAAGGAGGGACAGGAGGTGACGATTAACATTGGTTTTGAATGCCATCAGACTGCAATGGCAAGGAAAAACCTCGCCGAGCAAACTATTCCAAAGTCGTTTTGTTCGACTAAAACAAGAATCTCTAAATTTCACGGTACGTCCGAAATTGGGCTCAAGGGTGAACTGATGAGCATTCCTTGCGAGACCAGAATTGCAGGAAAAACTTTTAAGGGGAGGAATGCAACTGGCTACTTCGAGTGAACATTTTTTTTATAAAAGAACCGATAAAACAAGGAAAGTCATGAAACATTGCGTCGGTGTTCAAGGGGGACAATTGTTTTAGAGATTTTTTTATTTCCTATCAATCTTAACGCTCTGCTTTGTATTCTATCAGGCAGGTGCAGCGATGTTTGCGAAGCACCTGCCTGAGGTGTGAGTTATACTCGAGTTTTGGGCGTATAAACGCTTTGTAAATTGTAGCCAGATCAGAAGGGGAAAAAAACTTCTTGCATCGATATAGAAAACCTAAGCACTTTGCAGCATTTTTGGCGGTCTCAAATATATGGTCGTTCCAACGGAGGTCGTCGTTGACACACATACCGAGTACTGATAGATTTTCGGTTTCTTCAATGCAAGCGCCATTCATGGACAATGGCATTGGGGGTATGTTTAGCTTTAATGACAAAAGACAGCATTGAGTTTTCGAAGCATTAAACTCCACACGGTTTCTATTACCCCATTTGACGATGCTGTATAAATCGGAGTTTAATGAGCTTATCATACGGTACCGTTGCAACTGCACGTCCGAAGGCGAAGGACGTGAATCATCGAATGAATATGAAAAGCTGAGAGTAGAGTCGTCAGCAAAACAGTTAAGTGGATTAGAAGTAACAGACAGAAGATCATTCATAAAAATGAGGAAAAAAGTCGGAGACACAACAGAGCCCTGGGGCACACCAGCATTTATTTTGTGGGAATCAGACTTGAATCCGTCCAATACAACTTGTATTGAACGGTCCAGAAGATAGCTTCTAATCCAACCAACAAGAGTATCATCGATCCCAAAAGCACGCGTTTTCGATAATAGAGCTTCATGTCAAACTCTATCAAATGCCTTGGAAATATCAAGCGAGATATGCCATCAGATCACCAGTGGAACGGTTGCTGCGGAAGCCATACTGACGGTCATGGAGAAGCTTTCGAGCGTCGAGATATTCCTTAAGCTGACGGTTAATCAGTGTTTCCATGACCATGACCATGACATCCCTTCAATGCTATGGGTCGGTAGGAGGAGGGGGAGGATGGGTCACCTTTCTTAGGGAAAGGCTGGACAAATGCTGTTTTCCATCTTCAAGGAAAGATTCCAGAAGAGTAGGAGCAATGGAAGAGCTTACGCATTGGCTTTGCCAGTGTGGAAGAACACCTCTTCAGAAGAATCGGGGGTATACCATCCGGGCCAGCGAATTTATGTATATCGAGAGCTTTGAGAACTCTGGCTACTGTACGAGTGCGGAAAAAAATCTGTCCCATGGAAAAAATTACATTCTCAGGTACAGGAGGGGCAACGTTGCTGTTAGGCAGCGTGGAGTTGGCAGCGAAATTGGCAGCGAGCAAGTCTGCCTTCTCTGAAGAGTAGACAATAGGTTTGTCATTAGCAATGAGCGTTGGAACTGAAGATGTTGAGGAGTTTTTAATATTTTTTACAAATCACCAAACATTTTTACTGCCTTTGGGATATTGCAGAATTTTTTGCCGTAATTTTTGGTCATGCAAAAATTTGGTTCTTTCAATAACGGAGTTGCATGAGTTCCTTGCTTGTTTGTGCTTTTTCCGAATTTCCTCTGTAGGGTTGGCTTTGTAAGATCAGAAACTTACTTCTTTAAGACTGATAGCTACTTTATACTCTGAGGTAAACCAGGACTTTTCTTTGGGTTTGATACTTTTTACTCTGTTAGGAATAAAAGCACGCATCCCTAGAAGAATCACATTTGTGATCATTTCAGTGCTGACATCAATGTCACTATCGAGGAAGCATAGTGACCAGTTAAAGTTACGGAAGAAATTATTAAGACCCTCCCAGTTGGCTTTCTCGTATTGCCAAACGGTTCTGGTGGGAGGTTTTTCTTTAACTGGATGAATGGAGGACGAGAAATTTGCGGAAATGACACAATGATCTGAGGTGCCAAATGGAGAAGTTACACTAATGGTATACCTGTCAGGGTCAGAAGTAAGAAACAAGTAAAGACTATGGGCGGCTTGCCCAGCAACTTCCGGTATACGCGTTGGCACATCAATTAGTTGGGTAAGCTCGACATACCTTCCTTCGGGTGTTGTCTGACCAGAATAGCGGAGCCAATTAGAATTGTGTACATTGAAATCACCCGCAATAACAATTTCAGTGTGAGGACAAATAGAGACAATTACCGAGATGGAATCAGACAGTGCATCAAACTCGTTAAAAGTTGAGTTACTGTCAAGATTTGGACTCCTATAAATGAAAAAATAATGAATGATTTGCTTCCGGACAGTGAGTTTGAGCCACATGAAGTTAAAGTACGTGTTGGAACATTTTACGTATTGGGGAAAGCTCTGGCAAGCCATCATTCCTAACATAGACGATTAGACCATGATGGGAAAAGAGTAGTGGCATCAAGCAATACCCATGTAGAGCAAACTCCGATAAATCAGTAATGACCCCAACCTGAGTTTCACTTAATGCCAAAACAGCTGGCCTTTATTGCAAAGTGTGAACGTAAACATGAAAAAAATTCTTTCTTAGTCCGCGAAAATTGGAACAGACGACAAGAAAATTACTTATCATTGCAAAAAATTAACATTCACAGATACAATTCTGGCTAAGTCGAATTGAGAAGTGAAAGTCCAAATTAATCATTACAGCAGCAACTGTCATAGGTGTTATGCCCATGAGACAATCTACATACAAAAAAAAAATAACTCAAACTAACATCACAATAAGACAAAATAAAAGGCACGACTGGGTCGCACGTACTTGCTCTTATGTGCTAATCCTTTTTAGGTGCAGGCGTCTTTTTGACAAAGATTTTATTTTAATATTTTTTGTATGACGTGCAACTTCCTTAGAATCGTTTTGGGGTGAAGCTCGAACGAACATGCGTCACGACAAAGGGATAAACACATAAATATATAGGATTGTTAGCTTTTGCAGTTTTTTAGTGTAGTATTATCTTTCCACTTGCTGCTTACTGTTTATAATATAATTTGCTATTAGAAAGATACAAAGGACTTTTTTCAGTTAAATTTTCATTTTGGTATGGAAAAATTTGAACAACTGGCATAAAGATTCGTCGGAATCAGCAGTATGGCAATAATGCTAGGTAAAGGGACGTCCCAATATGGGACCAATGGAATTTATAAAGGATTTAGGTACCTATAATAAGGTTGGAAGGAAGGTAGGTACTAAAATTAAGATACGTGTTCCAACTACTGTTAGGCCAGTAGGTATAGAGACAATATTAAAAGTTAACACAGTGGTTTTGTTTATTTATAGGAAGGTGTAAACTTTTGTTTTCTCGATTGAAATTTTTGCATTCAGTAGTAATCGAATAGTTTTTTTTATTTGTTAGTTGTTTTTGTGTGTTTATCAAAGGCTTCCTTATTTATTTTGTGCTTTTATGATGATGAAAAATACTTTAAAATACGTAAGTATGTATGTAATGTAGGTTGTCACTTTCTTTTATTTGACTAATGGCTTGGCTAGGGCTTAGCCGAGCAATATGAAATAAAATGTTGGGGAAAAAAATTTATGAATTCAAAAAAACACTACTCATAACGTTTTTTGGAAAAAATGTTGTAAGCCATCTTATTTCTTTTGCTGTTTTCTATTTAATGAATTTTTCATTTCAAAATCGTTCGACCAGTTTTTTCAAAAAAATGTTTTTTTTGAAAAACTTTTCGAAAAAATATTTTAAAATTTTTTTTAGTATGTCAATTTTAAGAAATCTATAGTTTATACTAGGAGAAAAATTTAAAAAAAAATCTATAGATCCGTTTTCAAAATATTCAAAAAACAAAATATTTTTTTAAAAAAATTATTAAAATTTAAAAAAAAATGTTTTTGAAAATTTTGATAAGCAATATTATTTAAATCATAAAACACTACATATTTTGAAAATTTCATCAAAATCCGTCAATTAGTTAACGAGAAAGTCTGATTTTAAAAAACCGGTCATATGGGAGGTACCGTTATAAAACTTTTTCTGAAAAATCCATTAAAATTAAAAGATAGATTTTGCACAGAAAACATCATTCTAAAAGTTTAATCAAAATCGTAGGAGCCGTTTTCCAGAAAAATAAGTTTTTTAATAAAAGTTATATGGCAGGTACCGTTAGTTTTGGAGCTAGAATGCCAATTCCAAAAACTGTCGGGTAGAACACTCTATAAATACTATATACCAAGTTTGAATCAAATCGGCCCAACCGTTTAGGCTGTAGATATCGATACGGACAGACAGACAGACAGACAGACAGACGGACCGAATTTCCGAACCCACTTTTTTTGACTTCTCTATCATCGTAATATCATGTTTGATTGTTAGAATTTTTTTTTTTTTTTACGAATGCATAACTTGCCTTATAGTCCCTATAATCGCAAGTAAAAACCAGTTGCTCTTATCTACACACAGCATTATCATACGATAAATACTAACAATGCAGTGCATAGACAAGTACAGTAAAGCACTTAGTGGTTATGGATGGAGGAAAATTAGAGTGGTGTGTATATATTTTTTTTCTTTTTTTTTAGGTAAATGGGAATGAGGAGATTGGTTTGATTATTATGATTGATTTGGTGTTATTTATGGCACTGAATGTGTTTTTTTTCCCGATGAATTTATTATTTATTGCTTGGATCTGGTTTATTTGTTTTATTTATTTTATTTTATGTGTTGTGTGATGGACGGTTATGGTTTTTGGTATGGGCAGGGACAGGGGCAGTTAGTCAAAACGTTAGTCTTATTTTTGTTTTATTTTCCCTCTACACCGCTCAAACCACGACTGCTGTGGTTGGCAGATAAATCGACAGCTTATTGCACAATGATAAATCAATTACTATTCTTTTTAAGGTTATATCATTCAATCATTTGAAATTGCCATTTGTTTTATTATATTTAATTACTGTGTGAAGTCTTGTTTGTCCATAGGTATTGTTAATAATATATTGATGAAATGACGTGGTGTGAATCTTTATGTATGGTTATATCGGTAGTTGTAGGTTTTCTTAATATTTTATACTTCTTCTAATGTTTAGGTCGAGGAAGTTGAGAATATTATCATTTTCTATTTCTGTTGTAAATTGTATGTTGGTATTTATGCTGTTTATATGTTTCTGCAGTATATCTATTTGTCTGTGTGTTCCGTCGAAAATTATAAACGTGTCGTCAACGTATCTTGAATAAGATATTATTTTTTGTTTTTGTTTGTTGTTGTTGGATAGGATGTTTTTTTTTCGAAGGAGTTTAAAATATATGTCTGCCATTAAGCCACTAAGTGGTGATCCCATTGCTAAGCCTTCTGTTTGTATTTAGAATTTGTTGTTAAAAGTAAAATAATTTTGTTTTAGCACTATTTTGAGCACTGAAATTAGTTCGTCTATTTGTTGATTGTTGAGTTAAGCGTTGATTTCTAGATTTTCCTTTAGTATTTTTATGGTTTCGTCAATAGGTATATTAGTGTACATATTAGTGACGTCAAGTGAAATTAATTTAAATTGTGGTAAAATATTAATGTTCTTTAGTTTGTTAATTAAATCTGTTGAATTTCTTATGCTATAGTTGTTTTTTAATATGATGTTATTCTTTATTAAGGTTTGTAACTTTTTTGCAACTTTGTATCCGGGTGCTGTTCTGTAGCTAATTAGTGGTCTTATGGGTATTCCTTCCTTGTGTATTTTTGGTAGTCCGGTGAGGTGTGGTGCTTTTGCATTTGTTTGTTTTAACTTAAATTTGTTTGAATTTGTGAATAGGTTGGTGCTTTTGTTAATTGCATTATTTATTTCTTTTACATATTGTTTTGCTGGGTCGTTTGTTAAAAGTTCTATTTTCTTGTTACTTATAAAAGTGTTGGTTTTGTTTGTGTATTCTTGACGGTCTAAAATAACTACAGTGTTCCCTTTGTCGGCTTTGGTGATGATTGCTTCATTTTTTTCTAGTTTTTGTTGTATGGTTTTTGTATTTTTAATATTTTCTTAATAGTTTTTCTGAAGATTATTGGGTTTATGTTTTTGTGTTTAGTATGTATTTTAGTTTTTTTATTTATGGTGAATCTTGTTTCGTTTTGGGCATCTTCGTCAGAAAACATTTGTATTGCTGCTTCAGCATTGGTTATGGTTACTTCACGTATTAAGTTGTCTTTATTTATTGTTGGTATGTTGAATTTAAGTCCTTTGTGTAATAATTTGTTTTCGGATTCGGTTAGTTGAATATTCGTGCAGTTAACTAATCTTGGATAACATTTATGTGGTTTGCTTAATGTTGGAATTATGTTATGTTTATGTGTAAGATTGTGTATTTTTGTTTTATGTTATTGGGCTATTTTGCTAATAATTTTGCGGGTTTGTTTTTCTATGTTTTCTAATATTTGATTTGTAATGGCGGGATGGATATTGTTTAGAATTTTTAGGTGGGTGGTATACAGTTCATGGTTAAGTTTTATTTTATTTATATAAATTTGTTTTATCTCTTTTTGGTCCAAATTTTTTGTGCGTATGAGTGTGCTTTTAAGGCGTTGATTTGATTTGTTTTTTATATTTACCTGGATATATTTAAGAATGATGTTTGTTTTGTTCATCGTGGCTTTAATGATTTTAATCTCGATGTTTTTTATATTTATAGCTCATTTTTGCTTGTTCAGCTGTGAGAGTCATTTTTGTTATTTATTGGTCTCCAAGTTGTGTGAATATATATATATGTGAAGTTAAAATAAAAAAATTTAAAATATAAAACTGATTTGAATTTAGTTTTTCTTTTATTTTCTTTTTATTTTATATCAAATTTCACTACTTATATGTTTTTTATTTTAATTTACGCGACGCGTTTCGGAAATAACATTTCCATCATCAGGTTTTTTATATATACATTTTTTTTTTTGTTTTCCTTGCTTTCCGTGGTTTTCTTTGTTGTCGTTCTGTTGTCTTATTATTTATGTTCTTGTCTCTTTTCCTCTTGCTTTGGACGTAATTACAGTGTTAAATAATGCGTTAGCTTTTAATGTTAGTTTATCATTAAGTAGTTTGTCTTGTTCAGTTTTGTTTGATTTGAATATCTCGTACTCTTCTAGTGTATCTAGTAATTTTCCTTTCTGGCACAGATGTATTGGGCTTAAATTATTTTCTAAGTTCGTGTAGTTGTGTTTGTTGTCAATTAAATGTAGAGCATAATTAGATTTTGTATTTGGTTTGGCTAGATGTTCTTTAAATCTTTTTTTAAACGATCTTCCTGTTTGTTCTATGTATTATTTTTCGCAGTCTTCGCATTTTATTTTATAAACTCCAGTGCATGTTTTTATGTCTATTTTTCTTTTTGGTTGTGTTCATTTTTGAATATTATTAATTGTTTTGAAGGATACTTTTATGTTGAGATTTTTTAATTCATTTTTTATTTTATGTGGTAATATATTAGTATATTCCATTGAAATAAATTTTGTTGTCATTATTTTCGTCCTCTTTTTTTGTTTTTGTTTTTGTTTTTATTTTATATATTTTTTTGTGAGAAGGTTTTCGATGGTTAAAGTGTCGTATCCATTTTTTTTATAAGTAAACACGCGAACAAGGGATTGTGTTGCCCTTATTATGTTTAATACACTGCACGAGCATGGAAATATTGAAGAAAGAGGGACAGGAGGTGACGATTAACATTGGTTTTGAATGCCATCAGACTGCAATGGCAAGGAAAAACCTCGCCGAGCAAACTATTCCAAAGTCGTTTTGTTCGACTAAAACAAGAATCTCTAAATTTCACGGTAGGTCCGAAATTGGGCTCAAGGGTGAACTGATGAGCATGCCTTGCGAGACCAGAATTGCGGGAAAAACTTTTAAGGGGAGGAATGCAACTGGCTACTTCGAGTGAACATTTTTTATAAAAGAACCGATAAAACAAGGAAAGTCATGAAACATTGCGTCGATGTTCAAAGGGGGCAATTGTTTCAGAGATTTTTCTATTTCCTATCAATCTTAACGCTCTGTTTTGAATTCTATCAAGAAGGTGCAGCGATGTGCGAGATAAACTCGAGTTTTGGGCGTATAAACGCTTTATAAATTGTAGCCAGATCAGAAGGGGAAAAAATCTTCTTGCATGGATATAGAAAACCTAAGCACTTTGCAGCATTTTTGGCGGTCTCAAATATATGGTCGTTCCAACGGAGGTCTTCGTTGACACACATACCGAGTACTGATAGATTTTCGGTTTCTTCAATGCAAGCGCCATTCATGGACAATGGCATTGGGGGTATGTTTAGCTTTAACGACAAAAGACAGCATTGAGTTTTCGAAGCATTAAACTCCACACGGTTTCTATTACCCCATTTGACGATGCTGTATAAATCGGAGTTTAATGAGCTTATCATACGGTACCGTTGCAACTGCACGTCCGAAGGCGAAGGACGTGAATCATCGAATGAATATGAAAAGCTGAGAGTAGAGTCGTCACCAAAACAGTTAAGTGGATTAGAAGTAACAGACAGAAGATCATTCATTAAAATGAGGAAAAGAGTCGGAGACACAACCGAGCCCTGGGGCACACCAGCATTTATTTTGTGGGAATCAGACTTGAATCCGTCCAATACAACTTGTATTGAACGGTCCAGAAGATAGCTTCTAATCCAACCAACAAGAGTATCATCGATCCCAAAAGCACGCGTTTTCGATAATAGAGCTTCATGTCAAACTCTATCAAATGCCTTGGAAATATCAAGCGAGATATGCCATCAGATCACCAGTGGAACGGTTGCTGCGGAAGCCATACTGACGGTCATGGAGAAGCTTTCGAGCGTCGAGATATTCCTTAAGCTGACGGTTAATCAGTGTTTCCATGACCATGACCATGACATCCCTTCAATGCTATGGGTCGGTAGGAGGAGGGGGAGGATGGGTCACCTTTCTTAGGGAAAGGCTGGACAAATGCTGTTTTCCATCTTCAAGGAAAGATTCCAGAAGAGTAGGAGCAATGGAAGAGCTTACGCATTGGCTTTGCCAGTGTGGAAGAACACCTCTTCAGAAGAATCGGGGGTATACCATCCGGGCCAGCGAATTTATGTATATCGAGAGCTTTGAGAACTCTGGCTACTGTACGAGTGCGGAAAAAAATCTGTCCCATGGAAAAAATTACATTCTCAAGTACAGGAGGGGCAACGTTGCTGTTAGGCAGCGTGGAGTTGGCAGCGAAATTGGCAGCGAGCAAGTCTGCCTTCTCTGAAGAGTAGACAATAGGTTTGTCATTAGCGATGAGCGTTGGAACCGAAGATGTTGAGGAGTTTTTAATATTTTTTACAAATCACCAAACATTTTTACTGCCTTTGGGATATTGCAGAATTTTTTGCCGTAATTTTTGGTCATGCAAAAATTTGGTTCTTTCAATAACCGAGTTGCATGAGTTCCTTGCTTGTTTGTGCTTTTTCCGAATTTCCTCTGTAGGGTTGGCTTTGTAAGATCAGAAACTTACTTCTTTAAGCCTGATAGCTACTTTATACTCTGAGGTAAACCAGGACTTTTCTTTGGGTTTGATACTTTTTACTCTGTTAGGAATAAAAGCACGCATCCCTAGAAGAATCACATTTGTGATCATTTCAGCACTGGCATCAATGTCACTATCGAGGAAGCATAGTGACCAGTTAAAGTTACGGAAGGAATTATTTAGACCCTCCCAGTTGGCTTTCTTGTATTGCCAAACGGTTCTGGTGGGAGGTTTTTCTTTAACTGGATGAATGGAGGACGAGAAATTTGCGGAAATGACACAATGATCTGAGGTGCCAAATGGAGAAGTTACACTAATGGTATACCTGTCAGGGTCAAAAGTAAGAAACAAGTTAAGACTATGGGCGGCTTGCCCAGCAACATCCGGTATACGCGTTGGCACATCAATTAGTTGGGTAAGCTCGACATACTTTCCTTCGGGTGTTGTCTGACCAGAATAGCGGAGCCAATTAGAATTGTGTACATTGAAATCACCCGCAATAACAATTTCAGTGTGAGGACAAATAGAGACAATTACCGATATGGAATCAGACAGTGCATCAAACTCGTTAAAAGTTGAGTTACTGTCAAGATTTGGACTCCTATAAATGAAAAAATAATGAATGATTTGCTTCCGGACAGTGAATTTGAGCCACATGAAGTTAAAGTACGTGTTGGAACATTTTACGTATTGGGGAAAGCTCTGGCAAGCCATCATTCCTAACATAGACGATTAGACCATGATGAGAAAAGAGTAGTGGCATCAAGCAATACCCATGTAGAGCAAACTCCGATAAATCAGTATTCACTCCAACCTGAGTTTCACTTAATGCCAAAACAGCTGGCCTTTATTGCACAGTGTGAACGTAAACATGAAAAAAATTCTTTCTCAGTCCGCGAATATTGGAACAGACGACAAGAAAATTACTTATCATTGCAAAAAATTAACATTCACAGATACAATTCTGGCTAAGTCGAATTGAGAAGTGAAAGTCCAAATTAATCATTACAGCAGCAACTGTCACAGGTGTTATGCCAATGAGACAAAAAAAAATAACTCAAACTAACATCACAATAAGACAAAAAAACCAGTTGCTCTTATCTACACACAGCATTATCATACGATAAATAATAACAATGCAGTGCATGGACAAGTACAGTAAAGCACTAAGTGGTTATGGATGGAGGAAAATTAGAGTGGTGTGTATATATTTGTTTTCTTTTTTTTTCTGAGGAGATTGGTTTGATGATTATGATTGATTTGGTGTTATTTATGGCACTGAATGTGTTTTTTTCCCGATGAATTTATTATTTATTGCTTGGATCTGGCTTATTTGTTTTATTTATTTTATTTTATGTGTTGTGTGATGGACTGTTATGGTTTTTGGTATGGGCAGGGACAGGGGCAGTTAGTCAAAACGTTAGTCTTATTTTTGTTTTATTTTCCCTCTACACCGCTCAAACCATGACTGCTGTGGTTGGCAGATAAATCGACAGCTTATTGCACAATGATAAATCAATTACATTCTTTTTAAGGTTATATCATTCAATCATTTGAAATTGCCATTTGTTTTATTATATTTAATTACTGTGTGAAGTCTTGTTTGTCCATAGGTATTGTTAATAATATATTGATGAAATGACGTGGTGTGAATCTTTATGTATGGTTATATCGGTAGTTGTAGGTTTTCTTAATATTTTATACTTCTTCTAATGTTTAGGTCGAGGAAGTTGAGAATATTATCATTTTCTATTTCTGTTGTAAATTGTATGTTGGTATTTATGCTGTTTATATGTTTCTGCAGTATATCTATTTGTCTGTGTGTTCCGTCGAAAATTATAAACGTGTCGTCAACGTATCTTGAATAAGATATTATTTTTTGTTTTTGTTTGTTGTTGTTGGATAGGATGTTTTTTTTTCGAAGGAGTTTAAAATATATGTCTGCCATTAAGCCACTAAGTGGTGATCCCATTGCTAAGCCTTCTGTTTGTATTTAGAATTTGTTGTTAAAAGTAAAATAATTTTGTTTTAGCACTATTTTGAGCACTGAAATTAGTTCGTCTATTTGTTGATTGTTGAGTTAAGCGTTGATTTCTAGATTTTCCTTTAGTATTTTTATGGTTTCGTCAATAGGTATATTAGTGTACATATTAGTGACGTCAAGTGAAATTAATTTAAATTGTGGTAAAATATTAATGTTCTTTAGTTTGTTAATTAAATCTGTTGAATTTCTTATGCTATAGTTGTTTTTTAATATGATGTTATTCTTTATTAAGGTTTGTAACTTTTTTGCAACTTTGTATCCGGGTGCTGTTCTGTAGCTAATTAGTGGTCTTATGGGTATTCCTTCCTTGTGTATTTTTGGTAGTCCGGTGAGGTGTGGTGCTTTTGCATTTGTTTGTTTTAACTTAAATTTGTTTGAATTTGTGAATAGGTTGGTGCTTTTGTTAATTGCATTATTTATTTCTTTTACATATTGTTTTGCTGGGTCGTTTGTTAAAAGTTCTATTTTCTTGTTACTTATAAAAGTGTTGGTTTTGTTTGTGTATTCTTGACGGTCTAAAATAACTACAGTGTTCCCTTTGTCGGCTTTGGTGATGATTGCTTCATTTTTTTCTAGTTTTTGTTGTATGGTTTTTGTATTTTTAATATTTTCTTAATAGTTTTTCTGAAGATTATTGGGTTTATGTTTTTGTGTTTAGTATGTATTTTAGTTTTTTTATTTATGGTGAATCTTGTTTCGTTTTGGGCATCTTCGTCAGAAAACATTTGTATTGCTGCTTCAGCATTGGTTATGGTTACTTCACGTATTAAGTTGTCTTTATTTATTGTTGGTATGTTGAATTTAAGTCCTTTGTGTAATAATTTGTTTTCGGATTCGGTTAGTTGAATATTCGTGCAGTTAACTAATCTTGGATAACATTTATGTGGTTTGCTTAATGTTGGAATTATGTTATGTTTATGTGTAAGATTGTGTATTTTTGTTTTATGTTATTGGGCTATTTTGCTAATAATTTTGCGGGTTTGTTTTTCTATGTTTTCTAATATTTGATTTGTAATGGCGGGATGGATATTGTTTAGAATTTTTAGGTGGGTGGTATACAGTTCATGGTTAAGTTTTATTTTATTTATATAAATTTGTTTTATCTCTTTTTGGTCCAAATTTTTTGTGCGTATGAGTGTGCTTTTAAGGCGTTGATTTGATTTGTTTTTTATATTTACCTGGATATATTTAAGAATGATGTTTGTTTTGTTCATCGTGGCTTTAATGATTTTAATCTCGATGTTTTTTATATTTATAGCTCATTTTTGCTTGTTCAGCTGTGAGAGTCATTTTTGTTATTTATTGGTCTCCAAGTTGTGTGAATATATATATATGTGAAGTTAAAATAAAAAAATTTAAAATATAAAACTGATTTGAATTTAGTTTTTCTTTTATTTTCTTTTTATTTTATATCAAATTTCACTACTTATATGTTTTTTATTTTAATTTACGCGACGCGTTTCGGAAATAACATTTCCATCATCAGGTTTTTTATATATACATTTTTTTTTGTTTTCCTTGCTTTCCGTGGTTTTCTTTGTTGTCGTTCTGTTGTCTTATTATTTATGTTCTTGTCTCTTTTCCTCTTGCTTTGGACGTAATTACAGTGTTAAATAATGCGTTAGCTTTTAATGTTAGTTTATCATTAAGTAGTTTGTCTTGTTCAGTTTTGTTTGATTTGAATATCTCGTACTCTTCTAGTGTATCTAGTAATTTTCCTTTCTGGCACAGATGTATTGGGCTTAAATTATTTTCTAAGTTCGTGTAGTTGTGTTTGTTGTCAATTAAATGTAGAGCATAATTAGATTTTGTATTTGGTTTGGCTAGATGTTCTTTAAATCTTTTTTTAAACGATCTTCCTGTTTGTTCTATGTATTATTTTTCGCAGTCTTCGCATTTTATTTTATAAACTCCAGTGCATGTTTTTATGTCTATTTTTCTTTTTGGTTGTGTTCATTTTTGAATATTATTAATTGTTTTGAAGGATACTTTTATGTTGAGATTTTTTAATTCATTTTTTATTTTATGTGGTAATATATTAGTATATTCCATTGAAATAAATTTTGTTGTCATTATTTTCGTCCTCTTTTTTTGTTTTTGTTTTTGTTTTTATTTTATATATTTTTTTGTGAGAAGGTTTTCGATGGTTAAAGTGTCGTATCCATTTTTTTTATAAGTAAACACGCGAACAAGGGATTGTGTTGCCCTTATTATGTTTAATACACTGCACGAGCATGGAAATATTGAAGAAAGAGGGACAGGAGGTGACGATTAACATTGGTTTTGAATGCCATCAGACTGCAATGGCAAGGAAAAACCTCGCCGAGCAAACTATTCCAAAGTCGTTTTGTTCGACTAAAACAAGAATCTCTAAATTTCACGGTAGGTCCGAAATTGGGCTCAAGGGTGAACTGATGAGCATGCCTTGCGAGACCAGAATTGCGGGAAAAACTTTTAAGGGGAGGAATGCAACTGGCTACTTCGAGTGAACATTTTTTATAAAAGAACCGATAAAACAAGGAAAGTCATGAAACATTGCGTCGATGTTCAAAGGGGGCAATTGTTTCAGAGATTTTTCTATTTCCTATCAATCTTAACGCTCTGTTTTGAATTCTATCAAGAAGGTGCAGCGATGTGCGAGATAAACTCGAGTTTTGGGCGTATAAACGCTTTATAAATTGTAGCCAGATCAGAAGGGGAAAAAATCTTCTTGCATGGATATAGAAAACCTAAGCACTTTGCAGCATTTTTGGCGGTCTCAAATATATGGTCGTTCCAACGGAGGTCGTCGTTGACACACATACCGAGTACTGATAGATTTTCGGTTTCTTCAATGCAAGCGCCATTCATGGACAATGGCATTGGGGGTATGTTTAGCTTTAACGACAAAAGACAGCATTGAGTTTTCGAAGCATTAAACTCCACACGGTTTCTATTACCCCATTTGACGATGCTGTATAAATCGGAGTTTAATGAGCTTATCATACGGTACCGTTGCAACTGCACGTCCGAAGGCGAAGGACGTGAATCATCGAATGAATATGAAAAGCTGAGAGTAGAGTCGTCACCAAAACAGTTAAGTGGATTAGAAGTAACAGACAGAAGATCATTCATTAAAATTAGGAAAAGAGTCGGAGACACAACCGAGCCCTGGGGCACACCAGCATTTATTTTGTGGGAATCAGACTTGAATCCGTCCAATACAACTTGTATTGAACGGTCCAGAAGATAGCTTCTAATCCAACCAACAAGAGTATCATCGATCCCAAAAGCACGCGTTTTCGATAATAGAGCTTCATGTCAAACTCTATCAAATGCCTTGGAAATATCAAGCGAGATATGCCATCAGATCACCAGTGGAACGGTTGCTGCGGAAGCCATACTGACGGTCATGGAGAAGCTTTCGAGCGTCGAGATATTCCTTAAGCTGACGGTTAATCAGTGTTTCCATGACCATGACCATGACATCCCTTCAATGCTATGGGTCGGTAGGAGGAGGGGGAGGATGGGTCACCTTTCTTAGGGAAAGGCTGGACAAATGCTGTTTTCCATCTTCAAGGAAAGATTCCAGAAGAGTAGGAGCAATGGAAGAGCTTACGCATTGGCTTTGCCAGTGTGGAAGAACACCTCTTCAGAAGAATCGGGGGTATACCATCCGGGCCAGCGAATTTATGTATATCGAGAGCTTTGAGAACTCTGGCTACTGTACGAGTGCGGAAAAAAATCTGTCCCATGGAAAAAATTACATTCTCAAGTACAGGAGGGGCAACGTTGCTGTTAGGCAGCGTGGAGTTGGCAGCGAAATTGGCAGCGAGCAAGTCTGCCTTCTCTGAAGAGTAGACAATAGGTTTGTCATTAGCGATGAGCGTTGGAACCGAAGATGTTGAGGAGTTTTTAATATTTTTTACAAATCACCAAACATTTTTACTGCCTTTGGGATATTGCAGAATTTTTTGCCGTAATTTTTGGTCATGCAAAAATTTGGTTCTTTCAATAACCGAGTTGCATGAGTTCCTTGCTTGTTTGTGCTTTTTCCGAATTTCCTCTGTAGGGTTGGCTTTGTAAGATCAGAAACTTACTTCTTTAAGCCTGATAGCTACTTTATACTCTGAGGTAAACCAGGACTTTTCTTTGGGTTTGATACTTTTTACTCTGTTAGGAATAAAAGCACGCATCCCTAGAAGAATCACATTTGTGATCATTTCAGCACTGGCATCAATGTCACTATCGAGGAAGCATAGTGACCAGTTAAAGTTACGGAAGGAATTATTTAGACCCTCCCAGTTGGCTTTCTTGTATTGCCAAACGGTTCTGGTGGGAGGTTTTTCTTTAACTGGATGAATGGAGGACGAGAAATTTGCGGAAATGACACAATGATCTGAGGTGCCAAATGGAGAAGTTACACTAATGGTATACCTGTCAGGGTCAGAAGTAAGAATCAAGTTAAGACTATGGGCGGCTTGCCCAGCAACATCCGGTATACGCGTTGGCACATCAATTAGTTGGGTAAGCTCGACATACTTTCCTTCGGGTGTTGTCTGACCAGAATAGCGGAGCCAATTAGAATTGTGTACATTGAAATCACCCGCAATAACAATTTCAGTGTGAGGACAAATAGAGACAATTACCGATATGGAATCAGACAGTGCATCAAACTCGTTAAAAGTTGAGTTACTGTCAAGATTTGGACTCCTATAAATGAAAAAATAATGAATGATTTGCTTCCGGACAGTGAATTTGAGCCACATGAAGTTAAAGTACGTGTTGGAACATTTTACGTATTGGGGAAAGCTCTGGCAAGCCATCATTCCTAACATAGACGATTAGACCATGATGGGAAAAGAGTAGTGGCATCAAGCAATACCCATGTAGAGCAAACTCCGATAAATCAGTATTCACTCCAACCTGAGTTTCACTTAATGCCAAAACAGCTGGCCTTTATTGCACAGTGTGAACGTAAACATGAAAAAAATTCTTTCTCAGTCCGCGAATATTGGAACAGACGACAAGAAAATTACTTATCATTGCAAAAAATTAACATTCACAGATACAATTCTGGCTAAGTCGAATTGAGAAGTGAAAGTCCAAATTAATCATTACAGCAGCAACTGTCACAGGTGTTATGCCAATGAGACAAAAAAAAATAACTCAAACTAACATCACAATAAGACAAAAAAACCAGTTGCTCTTATCTACACACAGCATTATCATACGATAAATAATAACAATGCAGTGCATGGACAAGTACAGTAAAGCACTTAGTGGTTATGGATGGAGGAAAATTAGAGTGGTGTGTATATATTTTTTTTCTTTTTTTTTCTGAGGAGATTGGTTTGATGATTATGATTGATTTGGTGTTATTTATGGCACTGAATGTGTTTTTTTCCCGATGAATTTATTATTTATTGCTTGGATCTGGCTTATTTGTTTTATTTATTTTATTTTATGTGTTGTGTGATGGACTGTTATGGTTTTTGGTATGGGCAGGGACAGGGGCAGTTAGTCAAAACGTTAGTCTTATTTTTGTTTTATTTTCCCTCTACACCGCTCAAACCACGACTGCTGTGGTTGGCAGATAAATCGACAGCTTATTGCACAATGATAAATCAATTACATTCTTTTTAAGGTTATATCATTCAATCATTTGAAATTGCCATTTGTTTTATTATATTTAATTACTGTGTGAAGTCTTGTTTGTCCATAGGTATTGTTAATAATATATTGATGAAATGACGTGGTGTGAATCTTTATGTATGGTTATATCGGTAGTTGTAGGTTTTCTTAATATTTTATACTTCTTCTAATGTTTAGGTCGAGGAAGTTGAGAATATTATCATTTTCTATTTCTGTTGTAAATTGTATGTTGGTATTTATGCTGTTTATATGTTTCTGCAGTATATCTATTTGTCTGTGTGTTCCGTCGAAAATTATAAACGTGTCGTCAACGTATCTTGAATAAGATATTATTTTTTGTTTTTGTTTGTTGTTGTTGGATAGGATGTTTTTTTTTCGAAGGAGTTTAAAATATATGTCTGCCATTAAGCCACTAAGTGGTGATCCCATTGCTAAGCCTTCTGTTTGTATTTAGAATTTGTTGTTAAAAGTAAAATAATTTTGTTTTAGCACTATTTTGAGCACTGAAATTAGTTCGTCTATTTGTTGATTGTTGAGTTAAGCGTTGATTTCTAGATTTTCCTTTAGTATTTTTATGGTTTCGTCAATAGGTATATTAGTGTACATATTAGTGACGTCAAGTGAAATTAATTTAAATTGTGGTAAAATATTAATGTTCTTTAGTTTGTTAATTAAATCTGTTGAATTTCTTATGCTATAGTTGTTTTTTAATATGATGTTATTCTTTATTAAGGTTTGTAACTTTTTTGCAACTTTGTATCCGGGTGCTGTTCTGTAGCTAATTAGTGGTCTTATGGGTATTCCTTCCTTGTGTATTTTTGGTAGTCCGGTGAGGTGTGGTGCTTTTGCATTTGTTTGTTTTAACTTAAATTTGTTTGAATTTGTGAATAGGTTGGTGCTTTTGTTAATTGCATTATTTATTTCTTTTACATATTGTTTTGCTGGGTCGTTTGTTAAAAGTTCTATTTTCTTGTTTCTTATAAAAGTGTTGGTTTTGTTTGTGTATTCTTGACGGTCTAAAATAACTACAGTGTTCCCTTTGTCGGCTTTGGTGATGATTGCTTCATTTTTTTCTAGTTTTTGTTGTATGGTTTTTGTATTTTTAATATTTTCTTAATAGTTTTTCTGAAGATTATTGGGTTTATGTTTTTGTGTTTAGTATGTATTTTAGTTTTTTATTTATGGTGAATCTTGTTTCGTTTTGGGCATCTTCGTCAGAAAACATTTGTATTGCTGCTTCAGCATTGGTTATGGTTACTTCACGTATTAAGTTGTCTTTATTTATTGTTGGTATGTTGAATTTAAGCCCTTTGTGTAATAATTTGTTTTCGGATTCGGTTAGTTGAATATTCGTGCAGTTAACTAATCTTGGATAACATTTATGTGGTTTGCTTAATGTTGGAATTATGTTATGTTTATGTGTAAGATTGTGTATTTTTGTTTTATGTTATTGGGCTATTTTGCTAATAATTTTGAGGGTTTGTTTTTCTATGGATATTGTTTAGAATTTTTAGGTGTGTGGTATACAGTTCATGGTTAAGTTTTACTTTCTTTGTAAAAATTTGTTTTATCTCTTTTTTCGTCCAAATTTTTTGTACGTATCAATGTGCTTTTAAGGCGGCTGTTGATTTGTTTTTTTATATTTACCTGGATATATTTAAGAATAATGTTTGTTTTGAGACATATTTTATTAAACTTGATGTTCATCGTGGCTTTAATGATTTTAATCTCGATGTTTTTTATATTTATAGCTCATTTTTGCTTGTTCAGCTGTGAGAGTCATTTTTGTTATTTATTGGCGTCCAAGTTGTGTGAATATATATATATCTATATGTGAAGTTAAAAGAAAAGAATAAAAAATATAAAACTGATTTGAATTTAGTTATTTTTTTATTTTCTTTTTATTTTATATCAAATTTCACAACTTGTTTTTTATTTTATTTTTATTTTAATTTACGCGACGCGTTTCGGAAATAACATTTCCATCATCAGGCCTTTATACTGTTTTGCGACTTGTTTTTTTTTTGTTTTCCTTGCTTTCCGTGGTTTTCTTTGTTGTCGTTCTGTTGTCTTATTATTTATGTTCTTGTCTCTTTTCCTCTTGCTTTGGACGTAATTACAGTGTCAAATAATGCGTTAGCTTTTAATGTTAGTTTATCATTAAGTAGTTTGTCTTGTTCAGTTTTGTTTGATTTGTATATCTCGTACTCTTCTAGTGTGTCTAGTAATTTTCCTTTCTGGCATAGATGTATTGGGCTTAAATTATTTTCTAAGTTCGTGTAGTTGTGTTTGTTGTCAATTAAATGTAAAGCATAATTAGATTTTGTATTTGGTTTGGCTAGATGTTCTTTAAATCTTTCTTTAAACGATCTTCCTGTTTGTCATATGTATTATTTTTCGCAGTCGTCGCATTTTATTTTATAAACTCCAGTGCATGTTTTTATTTCTATTTTTCTTTTTGGTTGTGTTCATTTTTGAATATTATTGTTTGTTTTGAAGGATACTTTTATGTTGAGTTTTTTTAATTAATTTTTTATTTTATGTGGTAATAAATTAGTACCACACGGTTTCAATTACCCCATTTGACGATGCTGTATAAATCGGAGTTTAATGAGCTTATCATACGGTACCGTTGCAACTGCACGTCCGAAGAGCAAGGACGTGAATCATCGAATGAATATGAAAAGCTGCAAGTAGAGTCGTTATCAAAACAGTTAAGTGGATTAGAAGTAACAGACAGAAGATCATTCATAAAAATGAGGAAAAGAGTCGGAGACAGAACAGAGCCCTGAAGCACACCAGCATTTATTTTGTGGGGATCAGACTTGAATCCGTCCAATACAACTTGTATTGAACGGTCCAGAAGATAGCTTCTAATCCAACGAACAAGAGTATCATCGATCCCAAAAGCACGCATTTTCGATAAGAGAGCTTCATGCCAAACTTTATCAAATGCCTTGGAAATATCAAGCGAGATATGCCATCAGATCACCAGTGGTCATGGAGAAGCTTTCGAGCGTCGAGATATTCCTTAAGCTGACGGTCAATCAGTGTTTCCATGACCTTTGAAAGAAGGGATGTCAATGCTATGGGCTTGCTCAGCAACATCCGGTATACGCGTTGGCACATCAATTAGTTGGGTAAGCTCGACATACCTTCCTTCGGGTGTTGTCTGACCAGAATAGCGGAGCCAATTCGAATTGTGTACATTGAAATCACCCGCAATAACAATTTCAGTGTGAGGACAAATAGAGACAATTACCGAGATGGAATCAGACAGTGCATCAAACTCGTTAAAAGTTGAGTTACTGTCAAGATTTGGACTCCTATAAATGATAAAATAATAAATGATTTGCTTCCGGACAGTGAATTTGAGCCACATGAAGTTAAAGTACGTGTTGGAACATTTTACGTATTGGGGAAAGCTCTGGCGAGCCATCATTCCTAACATAGACGATTAGACCATGATGGGAAAAGAGTATTGGCATCAAGCAATACCCATGTAGAGCAAACTCCGATAAATCAGTATTCACTCCAACCTGAGTTTCACTTAATGCCAAAACAGCTGGCCTTTATTGCACAGTGTGAACGTAAACATGAAAAAAATTCTTTCTCAGTCCGCGAATATTGGAACAGACGACAAGAAAATTACTTATCATTGCAAAAAATTAACATTCACAGATACAATTCTGGCTAAGTAGAATTGAGAAGTGAAAGTCCAAATTAATCATTACAGCAGCAACTGTCACAGGTGTTATGCCAATGAGACAAAAAAAAATAACTCAAACTAACATCACAATAAGACAAAAAAACCAGTTGCTCTTATCTACACACAGCATTATCATACGATAAATAATAACAATGCAGTGCATGGACAAGTACAGTAAAGCACTTAGTGGTTATGGATGGAGGAAAATTAGAGTGGTGTGTATATATTTTTTTTCTTTTTTTTTCTGAGGAGATTGGTTTGATGATTATGATTGATTTGGTGTTATTTATGGCACTGAATGTGTTTTTTTCCCGATGAATTTATTATTTATTGCTTGGATCTGGCTTATTTGTTTTATTTATTTTATTTTATGTGTTGTGTGATGGACTGTTATGGTTTTTGGTATGGGCAGGGACAGGGGCAGTTAGTCAAAACGTTAGTCTTATTTTTGTTTTATTTTCCCTCTACACCGCTCAAACCACGACTGCTGTGGTTGGCAGATAAATCGACAGCTTATTACACAATGATAAATCAATTACTATTCTTTCTAAGGTTATATCATTCAATCATTTGAAATTGCCATTTGTTTTATTATATTTAATTATTGTGTAAAGTCTTGTTTTCGGTGGTTGGGTGCTGTATGAATAGGGTAGGCACTGAAAGGCATCAAACTGGTGATGCACAGTCGCTGCAACTATATCGTACACATCAATTGTGCTTATTTTACCTCCCCGCGGTAACCACCGGGTACTGGTCTGTCCACCCGGACATTCCTGCTAAACTTATAAGCGCGAGTGTTGAACACAGAAAAAATAGCAACACTATAATGCTCTGCTTTAATGACTGTTCTGATCGATTCGCAGAAGTCTTGCACGAGCCCCTCAGAAAGAGGACGTACGGCGGATGAGCCCAACCAATTGGACCAACGGTGGCGTCAACAGTCAACGAAGCAGACGTCCTAATGAGCTACTTCGACGTATTTGGAGATAAGGTCATTAGGACAATTCAATGCAAGTCAGGGCATTGAAATAGAGATGGTGGCGGATGAACCCTTAATGGGCCAACGGCAGCGCTCATATCCCCGAAGTGGGTTACTGACTCCGGATTCTCCGGTTCCTTTTGTCCAAGGAATCCAACAAAGGACCTGGCCCTCCAGGTTGGGGGTTGTGCGTGGGGTTAACAACCCTGCCACGGAAAAAAGAAAAAGTTGCGAAGCGACCAATAGCCTCGGAAAAGGACGGATTTACTGTTGACGACCCGGAAAAACGAATCAAGGACAACGACCTTCGGATCTGCACGTGGAATGTTAGAACTCTTAACAGACCACGTGCATCCAAACAACTAGCGGAGGCCCTAGACTGCTACAGAGCAGGAATTACTGCCATCCAGGAAGTGCGATGGAATGGGCCGGGCAAAAGGAGGATGAAAAACTGTGACGTGTACTACGGTGATTGCGCAAGAAGACCACAGCGTTTATTTGGGTGCGGATTCGTCATAAGCGGTAGACTAAGGCAAGAAGTCTTGGGCTTTCGACACGTAAGTGAGCGACTTGTGACAATCCGTATCAAGGCTAAATTCGCCAACATTAGCCTAATATGCGCTCATGCCCCCACAGAGGACAAAGATGACGCCACCAAGGATGACTTCTATGAGCTCCTCGAAAAAACCTATGAGCAATGCCCTAAATACGACGTTAAGATCGTACTAGGCGATTTTAATGCCAAAATAGGTAAAGAGGAAATCTTTGGTAGGACTGTCGGAAAACATAGCCTACACGACACAACGTCTGAAAACGGACTTAGGCTAATTGACTTCGCAGCGGCACATAACGTCACCATTGCAAGCACACGGTTTCCTCATCTCGATATACACAAAGGGACTTGGCGACACCCAGATCAAAGAACCGTCAATCAGATTGATCACGTTGCGATCGATGCAAGACACGCCTCCAGTATCTTGGATGTTCGCACCTTCCGAGCAGCTAACATCGACTCGGATCACTACCTTGTTGCAGCAAAGGTAAGAATGCGAATAACCCGAACTCCACAACAACGGAGTAATACTGTGAGGAAGTATGACGTCGGAAAGCTGCAATCGCAAGAAACCGCCAGAACCTATGCCGATCGAATATCCCGTAACCTCTCAAGAAATCCAGTACCGCCAGCATCAAGTGCCGAAGATCAGTGGCAACACTGCCAACAAGCCATCAGAGATGCCGCAACTGATGTGCTAGGTTTCACCAGACCACCACCACGAAACCTCTGGTTTGATGACGAATGCAGGCAGGCCCATGCAGCCAAACAAGAGGCATATAAAGCGACGCTGCAAAGAAAGACGAGAGCTGCTCGCGAGCTTTACGAGCAGAAAAGACGGGAAGAACACCGGCTTCTCCAAAAGAAAAAAAGAGAGCATGAGAAGCGCGCGATCGAAGATATTGAGAGATGCTACTCCAGGAACAACGTGCGGAAGTTTTACCAACAGGTAAAAAGAACATGCCAAGGAAAAAAATCCCGCACAGAAGCCTGTAGAGATAGGAATGGAAACCTCGTAGTAGAGTCACAGTCGGTGCTGAGTACATGGAAGGACCATTTCTGCAGACTGTTAAACGGCGATGAAGGCCAAAATCCCGCTGTCAGGCAGAATGAACCATTCAACATGGATGATGACAGACAAAACTTCCGTCCACCTGACCAAAATGAAGTAAGGATAGCAATATCTAAACTCAAAAACAACAAAGCTGCTGGACCCGACGGATTACCCGCCGAACTTTTTAAAGCGGCCGGAGATGACCTGGTGGAGTGCATACACCAACTCATCTCTAAAGTTTGGTCAGAAGAAAGTATGCCTGATGAATGGAACCTCAGCATCGTTTGCCCGATTCACAAGAAAGGAGACCCTCTAAACTGCGCCAACTATAGAGGAATAAGTCTCCTGAATATCGCCTACAAGATCCTCTCTGCCGTACTATGTGAACGCCTGAAACCTTTCGTCAGCAACCTGATTGGCACCTATCAGTGTGGTTTCAGACCAGGAAAGTCCACAATCGATCAAATGTTCACGCTACGGCAGATCCTGGAAACCACCGAAGAATTCCAAATCGATACCCACCACCTCTTTATCGATTTTAAGGCCGCGTACGATAGCATTTATAGAGACGAGCTATACAGAGCCATGTCAGGTTTTGGCATTCCCACAAAACTCGTCCGACTGTGCAGGATGACGATGGAGAACTCTCGCTGCTCCGTCAAGGTTGGTTCTGACCTCACAGAAGCTTTTGACGTCAAAAAAGGATTCCGACAAGGTGATGCGCTATCGTGCAATTTCTTCAACTTAATACTTGAAAAAATTATAAGAAACACGCAAGTCAATTGTAGTGGGACAATTTTTTTCAAGTCTGTGCAATTGCTAGCATACGCTGACGACATAGACATCATTGGCAGAACTCGGCGAGCTGTCACTGGAACGTTTGCTAGCATTGAAGCTGAAGCGGCTAAGATGGGACTAGCAGTCAATGAGGCCAAAACGAAGTACCTGCTGTCCACAAAAAGGGACACACAACACCGGCGGATTGGACAAAACATCACAATAGACAGGTACAACTTTGAGGTAGTTAGGGACTTTGTGTACCTCGGATCCGCTATAACATCTGACAACAACATCTCGTCAGAAATAAAGCGAAGAATTACTCTTGCCAATCGCTGTTTCTATGGGCTAGGAAGGCAATTGAGTAGCAAAGCCCTCTCTCGAAAGACAAAGGAGACTCTTTATAAGACCCTAATCATCCCAGTCCTGCTCTATGGCGCCGAGGCATGGACTCTATCTAAAGCGGATGAAGATATCCTTAGTCGTTTCGAGCGTAAGATTCTTCGGAAGATTTTTGGCTCTATCTGCGTTAACGGGCTTTGGAGGAGAAGGTTCAACCAAGAACTATACGAGCTGTACAGCGACATTGACCTGGTCAAAAAAATACGCATATCACGTTTAAGATGGCTAGGTCATGTAGAGCGAATGGACAACAATGCTCCGGCTCGCAGGATCTTCGATTCCATCCCAGAGGGTAGACGCAGTCAAGGAAGACCTCGCCTTAGGTGGCGCGCTCAAGTGGAGGACGACCTCAACCAACTTGGAGTGCAAAACTGGAGGCAGCTAGCCAAAGACCGAGTTGGCTGGAGAGGCATGTTGGTTGAGGCCCAGGTTCGTCCCGAACTGTAGCGCCACCTAAGTAAGTAAGTAAGTAAAGTCTTGTTTGTCCATAGGTATTGTTAATAATCTATTGATGAATGCGTTGTAGGCTGCCATTTTTTGAGATTGTGGGTGGTGTGAATCTTTATGTATGGTTATATCGGTAGTTGTAGGTTTTCTAAATATTTTATACTTCTTCTAATGTTTAGGTCGAGGAAGTTGAGAATATTATCATTTTCTGTTTCTGTTGTAAATTGTATGTTGGTATTTATGCTGTTTATATGTTTCTGCAGTATATATATTTGTCTGTGTGTTCCGTCGAAAATTATAAACGTGTCGTCAACGTATCTTGAATAAGATATTATTTTTTGTTTTTGTTTGTTGTTGTTGGATAGGATGCTTTTTTTTCGAAGGAGTTTAAAATATATGTCTGCCATTAAGCCACTAAGTGGTGATCTCATTGCTAAGCCTTCTGTTTGTAAGTAGAATTTGTTGTTAAAAGTAAAATAATTTTGTTTTAGCACTATTTTGAGCACTGAAATTAGTTTGTCTATATGTTGATTGTTGAGTTTAGCGTTGATTTCTTGATTTTTCTTAGTATTTTTATGGTTTCGTCAATAGGTATATTAGTGTACATATTAGTGACGTCAAGTGAAATTAATTTAAATTGTGGTAAAATATTAATGTTCTTTAGTTTGTTAATTAAATCTGTTGAATTTCTTATGCTATAGTTGTTTTTTAATATGATGTTATTCTTTATTAAGGTTTGTAACTTCTTTGCAACTTTGTATCCGGGTGCTGTTCTGTAGTTAATTAGTGGTCTTATGGGTATTCCTTCCTTGTATATTTTTGGTAGTCCTGTGAAGTGTGGTGCTTTTGCATTTGTTTGTTTTAACTTAAATTTGTTTGAATTTGTGAATAGGTTGGTGCTTTTGTTAATTGCATTATTTATTTCTTTTACATATTGTTTTGTTGGGTCGTTTGTTAAAAGTTCTATTTTGTTGTTACTTATAAAAGTGTTGGTTTTGTTTATGTATTCTTGACGGTCTAAAATAACTACAGTGTTCCCTTTGTCAGCTTTGGTGATGATTGCTTCATTTTCTTCTAGTTTTTGTTGTATGGTTTTTGTATTTTCAATATTTTCTTTATAGTTTTTCTGAAGATTATTGGGTTTAGGTTTTTGTGTTTAGTATGTGTTTTAGTTTTTTATTTATGGTGATTCTTTTTTTCGTTTTGGGCATCTTCGTCGGAAATCATTTGTATTGCTGCTTCAGCATTGGTTATGGTTACTTCACGTATTAAGTTGTCTTTATTTATTGTTGGTATGTTGAATTTAAGTCCTTTTTGTAATAATTTGTTTTCGGACTCGGTTAGTTGAATATTCGTGCAGTTAACTAATCTTGGATAACATTTATGTGGTTTGCTTAATGTTGGAATTATGTTATGTTTATGTGTAAGATTGTGTATTTTTGTTTTATGTTATTGGGCTATTTTGCTAATAATTTTGAGGGTTTGTTTTTCTATGTTTTCTAATATTTGATTTGTAATGGCGGGATGGATATTGTTTAGAATTTTTAGGTGTGTGGTATACAGTTCATGGTTAAGTTTTATTTTCTTTATATAAATTTGTTTTATCTCTTTTTTCGTCCAAATTTTTTGTACGTATGAATGTGCTTTTAAGGCGGCTGTTGATTTGTTTTTTTATATTTACCTGGATATATTTAAGAATAATGTTTGTTTTGAGACATATTTTATTAAACTTGATGTTCATCGTGGCTTTAATGATTTTAATCTCGATGTTTTTTATATTTATAGCTCATTTTTGCTTGTTCGGCTGTGAGAGTCATTTTTGTTATTTATTGGTCTCCAAGTTGTGTGAATATATATATATATCTATATGTGAAGTTAAAAGAAAAAAATAAAAAAATATAAAACTGATTTGAATTTAGTTTTTCTTTTATTTTCTTTTTATTTTATATCAAATTTCACAACTTATATGTTTTTAATTTTATTTTTATTTTAACTTACGCGACGCGTTTCGGAAATAACATTTCCATCATCAGGTTTTTTATATATAATTTTTTTTTTTCTTGCTTTGTCGTTCTGTTGTCTTATTATTTATGTTCTTGTCTCTTTTCCTCTTGCTTTGGACGTAATTGTAGTGTCAAATAATGCGTTAGCTTTTAATGTTAGTTTATCATTAAGTAGTTTGTTTTGTTCAGTTTTGTTTGATTTGTATATCTCGTACTCTTCTAGTGTGACTAGTAATTTTCCTTTTTGGCACAGATGTGTTGGCTGAAATTATTTTCTAAGTTCTTGTAGTTGTGTTTGTTGTCAATTAAATGTAAAGCATAATTAGATTTTGTATTTTATTTATTTTATAAAATAAAATGCGACGACTGCGAAAAATACTAAATAGGACAGACATGAAGATCGTTTAAAGAAAGATTTAAAGAACATCTACCCAAATCAAATACAAAATCTAATTATGCTTTACGTTTAATTGACAAGAAACACAACTATACGAACTAATAAAATAATTTAAGCCCAATACATCTGTGCCAGAAAGGGAGACTACTAGACACACTAGAAGAGTTACTACTTAATGATAAACTAACAATAAAAGCCAACGCATTATTTGACACTGTTATTACGTCCAAAACAAGAGGAAAAGAGACAAGCAAATAAATAATCAGATAACAGGAAGACCACAAAGAAAACCACGGAAAGCAAGGAAAACAAAAGAAAATCGATGTCAACAAGTGGCAAAACAGTATAATGAATGATGAAAATGTTATTTCCGAAACGCGTCGCATAAATTAAAATAAAAATAAAATAAAAACAAATAAGTGGTGAAATTTGATATAAAATAAAAATAAAATAAAGAATAACTAAATTCAAATCAGTTTTATATATTTTATTTTTTTGATTTAACTTTACATATATATATATATATATATATATATATATTCACACAACTTGGAGACCAATAAATAACAGAAATGACTCTTACAGCTGAACAGGCAAAAATGGCATATAACTATAAAAAACATCGAGATTAAAATCATTAAAGCCACGATGAACATCAAGTTTAATAAAATATGTCTCAAAACAAACATCATTCCTAAATATATATAGGTAAACATAAAAAACAAATCAACAGCCGCTTTGAAAGCACACTCATACGCACAAAAAATTTGGATGAAAGAAGAGATAAAACAAATTTATATAAAGAAAATAAAACTTAACCACGAACTGTATACCACCCACCTATAAATTCTAAACAATATCCATCCCGCCATTACAAATCAAATATTAGAAAACATAGAAAACAAACCCCCAAAATTATTAGCAAAATAGCCCAACAACATAAAACAAAAATACACAATCTTACACATAAACATAACATAATTCCAACATTAAGCAAACTACATAAATGTTATCCAAGATTAGTTAACTGCACGAGTATTCAACTAACCGAATCCGAAAAAAAATTATTACACAAAGGACTTAAATTCAACATACCAAAAATAAATAAAGACAACTTAATACGTGAAGTAACCAATGCTGAAGCAGCAATACAGATTATTTCCGACGAACATACCTAAAACGAAACAAGAGTCACCATAAATAAAAAACTAAAACAAATCCTAAAACAAAAACAAACCCAATAATTTTCAGAAAAAACTATAAAAAAAATATTAAAAATACAAAAACCATACAATAAAAACTAGAAGAAAATGAAACAATCATCACCAAAGCTGACAAAGGGAACACTGTAGTTATTTTAGACCGTCAAGAATACATGAACAAAACCAACACTTTTATAAGTAACAACAAAATAGAACTTTTAATTAACGGCCCAACAAAACAATATGTAAAAGAAAGAAATATTGCAATTAACAAAAGTACCAACCTATTCACAAATTCAAATAAATTTTAATTAAAACAAACAAATGCAAAAGCACCACACTTAAAAGGACTACCAAAAATACACAATAGAGCTGTGTCAATCGTGATTGATTCAGTCTTTATGACCCGTTCACTGAAAAGTATGGATGATTGCAATCCCACTTCCATATGTCGGTCGTTCACAATTTCAATACTTTACAATACATAAAGAGAACGATACGATGCGGAAAACGAAACTGAAATTCAACCAATCATTGAATGCAATACAGAATACAAAATACACAATACACAAAGAACCAGACCAGAGATAGAGAATGATTTGAAATAAATGAACGAAAGAAAGTGAAACTGAACTGAAATTTAAGTATTTATATTTTATATATAGATATATACAATCATATTCAAAAGTCACAACACAACATTTTGATGACCGGTATGGCATGGCATGGGCATAGAGTAACTATACTATAAAGAGGGAAATCTACTGCCTTCTTTTGACAAGGCCTACAAGCTGGTCAAATAAGTTTTGGTGTAGAACTGTCAAAAAATTGAAGCCAATTGAGAATGTAGTAGTGCTGAACTGTCAAAAAATTGACGCCGATTGAGATGTAGTAGTGCTGAACTGTCAAAAAATTGATGCCGATTGAGAGTGTAGTAGTCAAATAATTGACTTTTTCTTTTCAGTTCCCTTTTCTTTTTCACCACGAAATTGGGCGTGTTGGTAGATACTTAATAATAAAAAGCGCCATCCCGAAATTGACGTCATCAGTGACTCAAAATGACTAAATTAAATTACCATTTTTCGAAAGAATCCGAAGTGTTAGTGGAATTAAAATGTATATTAAATCAATCAATGTATATTTAATCAATCATTGGACCCAACCTGCATCAATTAAAACTTACTTTTCCTTTTTTTTCTAAAACAGAAATAAATTTATTCAAAAAAATACGAAAGTCACTATCTTGTTTTCTTGTACCATGAGGAGCCACTAGCAAGTTACTCGAATGCAAGTTGTTACACTTTATTATTTTTTCCCTGCCTTTTACATATTGTGTGCTTGAAAACTCTATATAAACGTATATATATATATATATATATATATATATATATAATATACAGTAAAACAAACATATCCCAAGTCACATAGAGCGCGTTTTTAACGCCGCATCAAGTTCCAAACGGCGTCAAAACGTCGCGTTGTGATAATTTACAAATTGTTTTTTTTTTTAAGTCTTTTGAAAACAGAACGCATTTTTAATTGGGAACTGTTTTCAATTTTAAAGGTTCTTATTTTTACTCCGTGCATACCATTTTCTTTCTCAAACGAGAAACTTCAAAGCTCAATCACAAAACATCTTGAAATTTTCATTCTTCCATTCGTTAGTTTATTCCCCTTACTTTTTAACACCCCTTACCCAATTGCAAAAAGAAAGAATGAAGAAACATCCGAAAAAAGGAATCATGTAAACAAGCTCTAAGACCGAAGAAAATCACCTTAACCTTTAAGGAATACATTTCGAACACATCCTTCTCAATATGAAGGAGTATGGTGGAGGTGAATTTCTAAAACGTCAACAACAAATTGTTTAGTGAATATGAATATTGTGTAGTGTAGTGATCCAAATTTGATCTTATTATCATTAATATGTTTAATTTTGTTAAAAGGACACAATAATTCACGGAGTTCCTTCACTTCGAACAATTTGTGAGGATTTCACAAAATACCATCAACGACGACGTCGTGCCTGATGAGAATTGTATCTTGTTCAAGTGTTCTCATCAGGCACGTCGTCGTCGTTGATGGTATTTTGTGAAAATCTCACAAATTGTTTGAAATGAAGGAACTCCCTGAATTATTGTGTCCTTTTTACAAAATTAAACCCCACTTATCCGTTTTATTAATGATAATAAGATCAAATTTGGAAATTAAAAACGAATTCGACATTAGTTGGAAAAAAAATTATAAAAAAGGAATTGCATTCCCAACCTCAACAATTGTGTGTTATTTCTCGCCCACCAAGAATGATCCCGATTGCGTTGCACGTTTGGCCTGTTCTGAGGCTCGCACTCTTCCCAAGGCTGCCACACAGGCTGCTTACAAAGGCCGCTTGAAGGTAAATATTATTCTTGATACATATTTACAGCATTTATTTGACTTTTTTTATCCCACAGGGTATGGCCTTGTATTTGGAACCCGACAATGTCGGTGTTGTCATATTCAGTAACGACAAGCTGATCAAACAAGAAGATATTGTCAGGCGTACCGGTGCTATTGTGAACTTTCCATTCGGTGATGAGCTTTTGGGCCGTATCGTTGGTGCTTTGGACAATGATGTCGATGGCAAGTGAGCGATCAATACTAAAGGTCGTTTCCGTGTCGGATTCAAGGCACCCGGTATCATTCCACTTGTATTTGTGCGCGAACCTATGCAGACTGGTATTAAGACCGTCTTGTTGATGTCACATTGCGTTAGTAAATCTGCAAATTTGTTTTGTTTTTTATGATACATATGTAATATGTATGTACATACATATATCAAGTAATAAAATAAAATGTATAATTTATTTGCTGTTTTTTTATTGAAAAACCAGAATTGGAAAACGAAATGTCTTCTGTGCACTAGGTTTTTGGTCGAAATGATGTGCCGCTTATTATAGATTTATATGGCAACATGCCACAACTTTGTTTTCATGATCCTCAGATACTTCCTTCCGAACTACGAGAGCGACGTGAAACCTTTTCAGAAAGATGACCCAGCAAATCTGGTTGTTCATATAGAATGTATCGGTTGTCGAACTAAAAAAAAATTATTTTAACTTTAATATTTAATTTTTTTTTGTGTAAACAAAAGCAATTTACTTACAGTTGTTGTTAACAAGAACAAAACGAAATGTCAAAATGAAGAAAACTCACCACATTATTTTTTTACGCGGACAATGAATGATATACAAAAGAGAACACGAAACACAATGAATGATATACCAAAGCAACAACAAAAAATTGAGGGTTTTGAGGCGTGGAACGTACGAAAATTTTTCCTCTATATAATATATTTACTCTATGGGCATGGGTATAAATTGAAACGAGAGAAAGAGGGTAGATATGGGATTGATTGGTAAAATTATTGATTGAAAACACCGAATCTTTGAAATGACCGAATCATGAACGATTGAATCTTTGAAAATGAACGGTTGACACAGCTCTAATACACAAGGAAGGAATACCCATAAGACCACTAATTAACTACAGAACAGCACCCGGATACAAAGTAGCAAAAAAGTTACAAACCTTAATAAAGAATAACATCATATTAAAAAAACAACTATAGTATAAGAAATTCAACAGATTTAATTAACAAACTAAAGAACATAAATATTTTACCACAATTTAAATTAATTTCACTTGACGTCACTAATATGTACACTAATATACCTATTGACGAGACCACAAACATACTAAAGGAAAATCTAGAAATCAGCGCTAAACTCAACATTTAACAAATAGACGAACTAATTTCATTGCTCAAAATAGTTCTAAAACAAAATTATTATTTTACTTTTAACAACAAATTCTACATACAAACATAAGGCTTAGCAATGGGAGCACCACTAAGTGGCTTAATGGCAGATATATATTTAAACTCCTTCGAAAATAAATATCCAACAACAACAACAAAAACAAAAAATAAAATCTTATTCAAGATACGTTGACGACACGTTTTTAATTTTCGACGGAACACACAGACAAATAGATATACTGCAGAAACATATAAACAGCATAAATACCAACATACAATTTACAACAGAAATAAAAAATTATAATAATCTCAACTTCCTTGACCTAAACATTAGAAAAAGTAATAAAATAATAAAATATTTAGAAAACCTAAAACTACTGATATAACCATACATAAATATTCACACCACCCACAATCTCAAAAAATGGCAGCCTACAACGCATTCATCACTAGATTATTAACAATACCTATGGACAAACAAGACTTCACACAAGAATTAAATAAAATCGTTTATAGAAAGATTTAAAGAACATCTACCCAAACCAAATACAAAATCTAATTATGATTTACATTTAATTGACAACAAGCAGAACTACACAAACTTAGAAAATAATTTAAGCCCAATACATCTCAGCCAGAAAGTGAGACTACTAGACACACTAGAAGAGTAATAAATATACAAATCAAACAAAACTGAACAAGACAAACAACTTAATGATAAACTAACATTAAAAGCATCCGCATTATTTGACACTGTAATTACGTCCAAAGCAAGAGGAAAAGAGACAAGCACATAAATAATAAGACAACAGAAAGACAACAAAGAAAACCACGGAAAGCAAGGAAAACAAAAGAAAATCGATGTCAACAAGTGCAAAACAGTATAAACGCCTGATGATGGAAATGTTATTTCCAAAACAAGTCGCGTAAATTAAAATAAAAATAAAATAAAAAAACAAATAAGTTGTGATATTCGATATAAAATAAAAATAAAATAAAAGAAAAACTAAATTCAAATCAGTTTTATATATTTTATTTTTTGTTTTAACTTCACATATATATATATATTCACACAACAACAACAACCAATAAATAATATAATATAAATAACAAAAATGACCAGAATCATCATAACCTGCAAATTGTATAGCAGAGCTCGTAAAACTTTTGAAGTAAATTAGTCTGAACTCCGATGAAAATTACTATCTAATCGCTGGGGATTTCAATACGAAGCACGAAGACAAGAAGTGCCCTTCTGACAAGATTAAAACTATTGACAACTGTAAATTCACTGGTCAAGACTGAGCGTAGAGCATATTTGTTTCAATTATTGCATGCTGACAGTCCAAATATATTTCTGGCCTGCAAAACCAACCAACCAACCAATAAACCAGAAACACAAATTGACACATAATAATATTACAATATCGTAAGAAGTGACCGACCCAACTCCACTCGTGGGGGAGGGGTCACAATATTTTTTTACGACAAGGTATTGATCCTAAGGTCACACATAATAGTGAAGTGTGAAGATTCGAGTTGCTTAAAGCTTGCATCGGTGGGTAAAATCGCATCCTCACCTCCATGCGGTGCCTGCTAGATAGCTGAAAAGTGAACTAACGACGAGCATTGGATCCATCGGATCCATGGGTAGCTGAGTCACCTTCTCAGGAACTAGAAACAGGAGAAAAAATGCTCATGTACATGCACAGGCCTCACAAGCCAGTCATGTAAGACTTCATTATGATGAACAAATAAATAGGTAAGGTAGAAACTTGCATTCCTCTCCAACATGGGAAGTTTCGTTGGGTAGTCCCGAACCTTAATAGTTCCAGGAACTAGTTCCTCTCTGGGATACATTTCCTTTCCATAGTTCTGAACTCCGATTCCGACTTCAAACTTCCTTTTCGTAAATACAAATTAAGAACAAACAAAAATAGACGTAAGCGAAGAACGAACATGGTCATCGTTCAGTCTTTAGTCTTCAGATACTTATAATACAATAAATACACAGAATGTTGCAAGCCTCTCGAGCCAACACACGAGAAAGAAACCGAGAACAGCTGTGCTTATGTACCTCACGAAAATCCACAAGCACTTAAGAATTAAGATTTAGAGAAAGACATAGTAATAGCTAGATACATAAATGAACGACCGATATATACGTTAATCGGTCCGACGGCTTATAATGTTCATAGTTCCGCAAGTTCCATGTCTTTCTTCATTTACCTAGAACAAGATTCAACCGTTAATCAGAACTAGATACATGCGTTAATCGGTTCGACGGCTTATTATGCTAATAGTTCCTGTAGTTCCATGTCTTTCTTGAACGAAATATACGTTAATCGGTTCTATAAGAATTGCTTTGGAATTGGAAATTTGATTTTAGGTACTATGTTCTTTTATTAGTTTACTGCGCATGTGCAATGAGAGGCAGGAAAAAAAAGAAGGCGAACATGAAATAATTCGGTATCTTGTTTCTCTTAGCTGAGGCGAATATTATTTTGTTGGGATTTACATATACACGATTCATCATTTTCATTGCTTAAATTTTTTATATGGACGAGAACTGGTTCTTAAATACGTACGTCATTGACCAGACTTTTGATTCGAATTCTTTAGGATTTTCAAGTTTTTTACGAGCACTGGTTCTTATTATGTACATACATATTATGTATTTGTCATATTTGTACATATAAATACATACATACATCATTGACCAGACTTTTGATTCGAATTTTTTAGGATTTTCAATTTTTGTTAACTATTATGAAGGTTGGCGTTTTGAAAAAATATACACATACATTCTTGAAATTTAGACACAAACTTGCGTCTTGCTGGATATCGATATATATACGTTCAAACGTCCTTGATGACATGGATTTTTGTTTTGAATTTTTCTTTTCATTCAGAAAGGTACAAATTAAGTGCAAACTATGAGTAGAAATTCATTTAAAAAAATAGTTTGTACCTAAATTGATTGTACAGGGTGGCGCACGAATCGTGCTACATAAATAAAACGTAATAACTTTTTTTCTGTGTGAGTAATCGGCTTATTTTTTTTTTATTTTGTAGGTTACTATTTAGATTAATAAAAATGGATGCTTGGGATACGGAGAAAAGAATTTGGATAGTGCAACGGTACCATGCTTTGCAGTCCGTCATTTCCGTCCAAAGGGAATTTAGGCGGGAGTTTGGCGGTAATCCCCCGAGTAGATGGACCATTATGAGGTTTGTAAACATGTTTGCCGAATCTGGAAGCATCGCACGAAGGCCGTACCATCGAGATGCCAATGTTCGGGTTCAGGATACAATCGCAGCAGTAGCATCTGCAATACAGGCCAATCCGAGCGTTTCGACCCGAAACTTATCGGGGCAAATTGGAATTAGTAGACGGTCATTAAAACGGATACTTCATGACGATCTAAACTTGTTTCCGTACAAAGTCCAAATTACTAGCAAGTTAAACACTCAGGATTTGCCTGTTCGCCTGGAATTTTGCCAAAAAATGATATCAATGTCCGAAGAAGACAACACATTGATCAATTGTTTGTTCATGTCTGATGAGGCCCATTTTGATCTTAACGGCAATGTAAACAAGCAAAATTGCCGTATATGGAATGAGTCTAATCCAGAAATGCTCCATGAGACGGAACTGCACCCAGAACGAGTCACTGTGTGGTGCGCAGTTTCATCAAGGTGTATTGTCGGGCCGTACTTCTTTGAAGAAAACGGTGTAACCGTTACTGTCAATGGGGACCGTTATTTAAAGATGTTGAAGGAGTTTTTTTTACCCAGAACTGCGCCGAAGACGTATACCATTCAACAGCGTTTGGTTTCAGCAAGATGGAGCAACTGCACATATAGCCAGACCAGTTATGGGAGCTAAACAAAAAAATCGCAAACAAATTAATTTCTAGGAACTCCACTCTTCGCTGGCCCCTAAGGTCACCTGACCTGACTGCACCAGACTTCTTTTTATGGGTTATGTCAAGCAAGAGGTGTATAAAACGAAGCCCAGGAATTTAACTGAATTAAAGCAGTCCATAACGACAATAATTGAGGCGATCCCAACTTCAACTCTTCAGGCCGCAATGAATAATTTTTTGACCAGGTGCCGCATATGCGTGGGAGAGCGTGGAAGTCATTTGCGGTCTATAATCTTTAAGAACAACTAACTATTTAAAATAAAATTTAATTTTCTAACCAATAAAAAAAAAAATGAAATACATCGATTAAAAAAAAAGTTATTTGAATTTCTTATTGTTGCACAATTGGTAGGCCACCCTGTAGATTTGTATAGTAAGTAGTAAGTATACAGTTCATACCTATACAATGTGGAAATATAAGAAAAGGTGGAGAGGAGATTATTATTTGCGTTAATTTGTATGTCTAGTTGTGTAGGAGTGTTTTCGTCTTCAAATTTGGAACCTAAGTTTGTTTTAACATTCAACAGAGGGGTTTTTAAATTTTTTTTTAGCTCAGATATTAACGGTACTTGTCATATAACCGTTAAGTAAAAGCTTATTTTCTCGAAAACGGCTCGAAGAATTTTTATTTTTATAATATTTTTTAAATAAATAATAATATTTTTAAAATAATAATAAATAATTTATAAAGCGTTTATACGCCCACCTCTGGACAGGTGCTTCGGAAACATGGCTTCACCTGCTTGATCTATACACATAAATAAAAATGAAGTGTTTGTTTTTAAAATCACAATAACAGCTTCTTACTTGATGTATACGAAACGATATACAGTATTTACTATTTATAACAAAAACACCATTTTAAAATATGCAAAGAGAAATACCTCTTAAAAAAAAACAAATTTATAAAAAAGTGGGTTTGGTAAATTTTAATTTTCTCAAAAATTATAATACATAATAGCATCTATTTTTTAGTGATCGATTAAGAATTAGTAGAAGTAACAAATACTAGAAGAAAATTAAGTACACATCTTCTAAATTTTGAAAAAAGCCAATATGATTTTTTTTTATTTTTTTTTCGGAAATTCTGAGTTTGAAATACCTAAGTTTTTGCATAGATATTTAAAGCTTAGAAAAATAATATGATAAAACAGACTTTTGGTGTTAAAAAAAGGTATAGCACATTATTTTAAGTGTTGCCGTTATTTTAAAATATATTTTTTCCAATGCAAGTGCTTTTTTAAGAAATTGCCCCTCCTGCCTAAACGGGACGAGATAGACCCCCTCCTGGTAAAAAATGTTTGTATTTTGTCGCTCTACATGAATCAAATATTAATTTGCGGCGCCAAAGTTATCGTACTTTTGCCTCGTAATGTCATGTATGATTATTATCTCAAATTTGTTATGTTCATGAATCCTAAACTTGCCTTATAGTACCTTTAACTGCTAGTAAAAATTTACCTACCCGTTTTCTAAATATTGATTTTTAAAAATACTTTTTTTTTTTTAAATATTAAAAACACAAAAAAAGTTTACGAAAATATTTTAGTGTAAAATTACTTAGGCTACTTACATTTTCCTGAATATTAATTTTGGTTGTAATCGGTTACCTTTTTTTTTTTTATAATTGGCTCGCCCAAAAGGGATTTTGGCTACCCTTATAATGTTAAACACAGGGGGGGGTGTTAGGAAAATAGGGAGGGGTATAAAAGGAGATATCGATGCACATTTGTTTTAAAGTTCGGCAAGTCATAATGGGAGGGAAAAACAGAGTCTGGCAAGGCATTCCACATTCGCGTGGTACGGCTAAAGAAAGAATGTCTGTATTTAACTGTACGTCCGAAGTTGAGCTCAAGGGTAATTTTATGGGCATTCCTAGCGGCGCGAGTATTACGGTTGAATTGTTTCAGGGGAGGAATGCAGCTGGCTATTTCGCTAGAGCATTGATTGTAAAAATAACGGTAAAATAACGAAAGGCACGAAACATTACGATGGTGCTCAAGAGATGAAAATGTTTCTGTTATTGTTCGGTTGCCTATTATTTTCAAAGCTCTTTTTTGTATTCTGTCTAAGAAACTCAAGTGTGTGATAGGAGCACCTGCCCAAATATGGGAATTATACCCAAGTTTTGGACGAGTATACGCTTTATAGACCGTAGCCAGATCAGAAGGGGCAAACAATTTCTTGCATCTTCGAAGGAAACCTAGACACCTAGCAGCATTTTTGGCGACTTCGAATCTGTGGTCCTTCCACAGAAGGTGGTCTGTAATGCACATACCAAGAACTGATAGGTGTTCTGTTTCTTCGATACAAGTGCCACTCATCGATAGTGGCAATGGGGGTATGTTTCGCTCTAACGACAAAAGACAACATTGAGTTTTTGAAGCATTAAATTCAACACGATTTCTTATTCCCCATTGTACAATGCTGTCAAGATCAGAATTTAATGAACTAATCATACAATGTCGTTGCAGTTCCACATCCGAAGCACATGGATGAGAGTCTGGAAATGAATATGAAAAGCTGAGAGTGCTGTCGTCAGCGAAACAATTAATTGGATTAGTAGTTTCAGATAATAAGTCGTTGATAAAAATCAGGAAGAGAGTTGGAGATAAAACAGAGCCTTGGGGCACACCAGCATTTATTTTGTGGGTATCAGACTTGAATCCGTCCAACACAACTTGCATTGACCGGTTCGAAAGGTAATTACTAATCCAACGAAGAAGAGATTCGTTGAGTCCAAATGCACGCATTTTCGATAAAAGGGCTTGATGCCAAACTCTATCAAACACCTTTGAAATATCAAGTGCAATGATCTTACTTTCACCAAAACGGTGAAGAGATTGATTCCACTTTTCGGTGAGATAAACCATCAAATCACCAGTGGATCTATTGCTACGAAAGCCGTATTGCCGGGCATTAAGAAGCTTTCGGTCCTCAAGATATTTCTTTAGCTGAAAGTTAATCAGCGTTTTCATGACCTTAGAAAGAAGGGACGTAAGTGCAATTGGTCGATAGTTTGAGGGAGAGGAGGATTCACCTTTTTTTTGGACGGGCTGGACAAATGATGTTTTCCATCCGCTCGGAAAGAGCCCAGAGGAATAGGACAGATGGAAAAGCTTACGCAATACCTAACCAGTTCTGAGGAAAGATGACAAAAAAGCTCTTATGGGAGGTACCGGTCTTAGCCCACCGCCATACTTTTTCTTTCACCAAAATTTAATACACATTAATTATTTACATAGAAAATTCCTGGAGTCGTTTTTGAGAAAAATAAGCTTTTACGTAACGGTTATATGGAAGGTAACGTTAATATTTCAGAATGTCAAAATAAACTTACAGGTATGTACTCCAAATTTATAGATGATTGGCCAAACGTTTAGTAGACGGACAGAATTTTGCCAGTGACTCAAATATGTTTCTCTATCATAGTAATGTTATATTTGATTGTTATCTCAATTTTTTTTCTGCACGAATGCATAAGTTGTACTTAGTACCTATAATCGCAAGTAAAATTAAACAAATGCAAAACAAAAGCTGGGTTAGGTCAACTAGTATATTATATAAACCTCAAACAAACAAAAGATCTTTGTTATGTACTATAAATCTACAATCAATTTAAAAACATTTTTTTGAATGAATTTCTACACAAAGTTTGCACTTAATTTGTGTAGGTACCTATCTGAATGGACTTTTTTTAAACCTTGCGACTTTTGCTTGAGATTCGTTACTTTGCTTCAGCTTTTAGGAGAGAGACGTATGTGGTGGCCGGGGTAGACAGAATCGCACGAGTAGCTCGAGTCGCATGATTATCGGTCTTTCTTCTTTGTGCTCATTCGGGAAATCATTCATTTTTGTCAATCCGTTTCATTGCTTCTTCGCCATGAACGAGTAAAGTGATGTTTTTTGTAGCAGGTAGCACGTTGGCACAGTACAGCGGCTGAAAATGTTCTCCCTGCAAACTCTAAATGAAAGGAATTCAAAAAATGACATAATGAAGAGTTGTAAACACAATCGCTACGTTAAAAAGTATCTCTGCGACAAGGACAGGCAACAAAAGAGAATCAACGAGAGTCGCAATGCTCTAGTCGCAAGGTTTAAATACAGTCATTTAAAAAAGAAATCCATTTCTGCAAGGACGTTTATATAAATACAACAAAAAGTAAGTTTGTGTTTAAACTTCAAAAATTAACATAATGTGTACCTACATTTTTTGAAGACCTTATTAGTAAACAAAAATTGAAAATCCTAAAGAATTCGAATCAAAAGTCAATTATGTACATATGTTTGTGTATGTACAAATATAACAAATATATATATAATTTATATTTTAGTACTCCCGAATAACTAAAAAACAAATGATTTTATTTAAAAATTGTCACTTTATTTAATCCAGCTTCAGATCCCTTATCACTGGTGGGGGGAAATCTTTAGCTATACGGTGAGATACAAACTGAGACTATTGAGATCGAACGATCCCTTTTTATACAACTTACTTGCTAACGCAGCAAATCTTAGTTTGACTGCGGATGAGGCAATAGTCAAAAGAATATTTTGCATTGTATACAAATCAATTCTAGCTGAGGGCAAGAAGTGCTTATACTGCATCATATTTTAATTGACATTTTTTAATAGAACTCATCCCTTTTTTGTTTATATAGTTTTTATGGGGACGCACAAGTGTGCTCTGATATTACTTAAGGTTTTATGGGGACGCACAATGTGCTCTGATATAACTTATACATAGGTTAGTAGTACCAGTGCTCGTACAAAACTTGAAAATCCTAAAGAATTCGAATCAAAATTCTGGTCAATGACGTACGTATTTAAGAACCAGTTCTCGTCCATATAAAAAAATGTAAGCAATGAAATTGATGGATCGTGTATATGTAAATCCCAACAAAAAAATATTCGCCTCAGCTAAGCGAAACAAGATACTCAATTCTTTTATGTTCGCCTTCTTTTTTTCCTGCCTCACATTGCACATGCGCAGTAAACTAAGCTCAAAGCATAACACTATACTCTGTTCAATTTATATTTTCAGTACAGGGAAGATAGGATATTTGCCTTTCAATCTTACTGTTATGGATTTCAATCTCAAATGGTTGCTATTCTCACACAAATGTAGGTATGGTTACCAACTGTTTATTCAAATTTTATGAAAACAGAAACATGTAGACCGTAAAATAAATCTTAAAAAAATTAAATTAAACTAAATATATCTTTTTCGACACCACCAAGAGGTAAGAAAGTAGGTGCGTTTTTTTCTTTAAAAAAAATTTCAAGGAGCAGGATTTTTTTTTTCAAAATCATAGGAACGGTTTTTAAATATAACAGTTTTTTAATAACAACATTTGAAAATATTTAGAAAATAAATTACTTAGGCTACCTACATACATCTTCCTGAAAAGAATTTTGATTGTAATCGGATAGCCCGTTTCCGAGGTACCGTTTTTAGCCCACCAACTTATATTTTTTTTCACCAAAATATACACTACACCTCCAAAAGTACACAGATTTTTTTTTCATACAAATCCTTGGAACCGTTTTCGAGAAAAATAAGCTTTATTTTAACGGTTATATGACAGGTACCGTTAATATTTGAGCTAAAAAAATTAAAAAAAGGCCTCTGTAGAATTTCAAAATAATAATTATGTTATAAATTTGAAGACGATCGAGTCGTTCAGGCATGTTTGATTATTATCTCAATTTATTTTTACTGTACGAATGCATAGCTAGCATTAAAAATACCTTTAATCGCAAGTAAAAAAAATTCCAACAAATATTGCATTATGTATCTTTATTTGGACCGTTTTTTAAGAAAAATAAAAACGAAAAGATGTAAGCAAAAAAAAAACGTAGCGACAACACCTTCTTCTTTAAGCTTAAAATATGCTCTCATTCGCTCTAAGAAAGCTTCAATTCTGGAACTTTCATAACAAAAACCAAAGAAAAAGGTATTATAATTTCCATTAATGGCGAATAGTCTGCAGTTGTGCTTTTTTTTAAAAACAAACAAAATTAACGAGAGGCAAATTGATAATCAGTCTCCTCGAAGCCGGGGTGCAGAGAGGTCTTGGTGGAATGTACGTGAGTTAAATATTACAACAACAATTTCAATGTATTTCAGGTTTCTCTTTTATATTTAAGTGACAATTTCTTAAGTTGAGTGCGATGCAAGCACTTGTAGGTACCAGTGTGTTTGAAAGCTTTCTTCCATAAGGTCTGTACTCATATCTCTCAACTTACCCAGTTAGTAAACGCACGAGCCGCTTGGAACGCAAGTCGTCATGATAGTACTATAGCAGTCTATATACAATGACGCAGAAGAGAAACTAATATTTTTTTTTGCATAGTAAGGTATAATTATAAAAATACTTTCAATTCCGTGTCTGGACATTTGGCTTACGTTTACTTTGCATTATAAATAAGCTTTTGAGACACTCTTCCCGTCGTCTTCTAGAAATAATTGCTCTTACCATCGGTAATTCAAAAATTATTGTAGTCATATATTTTGCTCGGCTAGTCATATCCAAGATATATATACATAACATGAAAAGTTATTATAAATATAAGCAGCAAACATATCCGTCAAAATCTTGCTCTGTTTTTTCCAAATTAAAAGAACAAAGGACAATTTTCTGGTTTATTTTGCATTTACTAAAATATTTCATAAATTGAATTGAAAATATATGTTATTGAGATAAATATGGTTGTTACAAATGGTTGATTATCATAAAAATATCTTCTTGTGAAAGTTTTGTTTTAATTGATAACAATAGATTGAAACACTTAAAAGAATACGAACATGAGTTGGTTCCACAACATTAATAAACGCAAAAAATATTATATGAATATTATATGAAGTCTTTGAAAAGCTTCCCATTTATATATACAGTTTCTTAAATTGTAGGTACATGTTGGAGTTGTATTAGACCATTTACCATTCTTTAAGCATTTAACCCTTATTGCTCCTCGAAGTTCTAAGCCAACGTCCATTGTATATAGACTGCTAGTTTATATACAGTTGTATATACAGTTTATTCAGTTTATATACAATGCCAACGTCACAAGAAAATGTTATACTCTCTCCAATAATGTAGTAGAATTTGACTGAGGACATGCGCCCACTAACTACAGTTCCAGGATAAGAGCACGCCTGTACACATTTCGGTATCCCACCAGACCATCTACCGCTGTCTTAACAAGCAATAATTGGCTGTCCTTGCATCATAAATTCTGCAAGTCAGCTGAACTACATAACCTGCTGTATATGGAGCTGAACCTTGTATGTATTATCATTTTCCGGCGCACCCGGATCATCACATTGAACTTCAATGCATATAGGAAAAGGAAGAACCCATTCACCTGTTGGTAGGCTAACTGATTCAATTGAACCTCTTAGTCCATAGCCTGAAGCGCAAGAAAATGCTGCTCTGCCTCCTACCTCTCGAGACAAAATAGACACTCTTGGAGAAGTTTTATTTTCTGTATGCAAGGTTTAATCCCCACATTCAATACTTTCACATACGGGTAGAGGAGCATCCCATTAACCACTTGGAAAACAAATAATTTCGGATGCACCAATCAAAGAATTTCCATTCGTACATGATAAGTTTACTTTCTAACCCAGTTTTGTGTCATTAACATTAATTATCAATCCACGACGAATAGGAATGGCTGGACAAAATACTATTTTGACTACAACTTCAGCGGAGTGTTCATGACGAGCAGGGGTTTGACAAGTTACAATTCCGGAGTCTTTTTCTGTTGCATTTAAAATACTTAGCCTGTTCTCCAAGCTAAAATCTTGGCCTTCATCAATTTCTGTAACCAGCGCCGTTTCTAGCCAAATGAGCGCCCTGTGCAGGCTCTGCGTTTAGCGCCCAAAAAGAAAAATGTATACAAATATAGGTATTAAAATGAAGCGAAAGCATGTCCAGAGAAGAAACATCAACTCAGGAAACAAACTTCTCTGGCATAGCTTTAGCTAGTTCTCTTACGAGGTCATCATATTTTAAAGACTTTAAGAACTCCCTTTCTATTGGCATTTAGCGTTAAAACGAAGACAAACCTACCAATCTGTTATAGATATGTCATGGTTGTACTAAGATGATGGGCTTAAAACGGCACCTCCTACAGGACAGTTTTTTTTACTCTTCGACTTTTTAGCGATAACAATCAAAACTGATATTCAGGAAGATGTGGACAGCCAAAGTTATTTGTTTTTTAAATGTTGTTTTTGAAAAGGGCTAAATGATTTTGTTTAATGTAAGTCGTTTATGTGCTTAAGTTTGTATAAATTCGTTAAAAAAACCTTATTTTTAATGTACAAAAAATCATTTTTATAGCCATTTCATTAAGAAACAGAATGGCGTATAAATGTTTTCACTTTTTTCATATTTTTTCCCTATTCATCCAACCATCTTAATATAAAGAATTCTTTTTTGTTTGCTTTTTTTCTTCTCTGGCATGAACATTCCACTATATTCTATTCAAACAAGTTCTGAGTCGAATAATTCATACGTGCACGTATTAAAATCTGCACGTTTCACTCAAATTGTTCCAAAGCAATTGTAGATTGAGTTTATTATTTTGAGATTTTATCCTATAAACATTTTTGAGTGCTTGTGCAAGGAATTATCTTGCACAGTCTGGGTGCGATTATTAGTTTTTGTTCATATGAAATATTTTTCTTGTGTAAATAGGGGGGCTAACATTGATCAACTTATTCATAAACCTGGTTTCTTTCAACTTATACCTATAAATAAACCACTGCGTCTTCACGATAAAACAAAGGTTTTATATTTGCATTTGTATGTATTTTAAATAAACGCTGTACAGCAAGATTAACTTATTACTAGTACAGGATATAAGTATAAGTAGAAGACAAAATTTTTTATTTGAATTTAAGAAAAATATAAAACAAGAGAATTACTAATGACAGCATAAATGAAAAATTACCTGCTTGAAGTGTAGCAGGAGTGTGTTGAAGTGCGCAGAACTATGTATCGATTGGAAGAGCAAAAATTTATTTTGTCAAATAGATAGCTAGGTTCCTTCTTGTGAATAAGTTTGAAGAGTAGGGAACAGCATCGATATTTAAAAAAAGGTTTCTAAGTTGCATCCAAGGAGTAGTTTAGGTCGAAATATAATCAAACCTGCGAACATCAAAAACATATCGACCACATGAATTAAACGCAACTCTGAGCTTATGAAGCGACCGGTAATCAGGATTGGCGAACAACTCACAGACATATGATATAATCGGAATTATTAGTGCTTTTACCAACTTCAACTTAACTTGCAAAAGTTAGTTAGTGAAGACGACAAAAAGATACAACGGAAGGTAAATCATTAATAAACATCGAGAAAAGTAATGGACCATGAATTGATCATTGAGGAACACCATTATTTACAGAAAGGAATGATGACAATTTACTATTACTATTTGTCATATATGAAAAAAAACCAGTCAATTAAAAGAATCACAGAAGTTAAAGTATTCATAAGTTTATCACAGAGAATATTTACTTTCGGTTTAGTTCATCAAGATCAATGTCGTCCGCCAATTAATATTATTTTTGTGCAATCTAATATTGCGGACATCTTTCAACAAAAACTTTGAGGAGCGATTAGAATTAAATCTATTTGCGGTCTTGATGAGTTTTGTAGTAAGATTACGAGTTACTTTAATGCTACGAAGCATTTCAGAACAGCTAAAACGTTTCCACCGACGACAAAGGATATCTCGTCATTTGATTGCATTCAAAATAGTATTAGAAGGCCAAGGACAGCTTTGCGACTTTATGAGACGAGTTTTAATAGGAACGTGTTTATTAAATAAGTTATCAATAGACATAGACGAGCAGTCACTGAAAAGACTTTCAACATAAACATTGCGGAAATCCCGGTATTGTATAGAGTTATTAAATTTTTTGTATTAACATGTTAATCGAAGGTAGCAAAGACGAGATCGTGATATGAGAAAACAGGCACAGATAATTGACTATAACATTTAACAAGACTTACATTACTTACAAGGAAAACATCTAACAGAGATGGCGTTGGTTTTAGGTTGTTAACAAAAAAAAAAGAAAGAAAAGTATTCATAGAATCCTTAAAAGAGTTTGATAAAGAATGCAAAAGATTGACGTTCAGGTCTCCACACAAAATAATTTTAGGTGCAAGAAGCGAAACATCTTCCATTATTGGAGATCTGCTTAATGTGGTGGAATATAAAGTGTTCCAATAATACATTTGTGTGCTCCGTTGAGAATATCGATAAAAAAAATAGCCACAAGGCTGAGTTCCATCTGAGTATTTCACTACACTTGACCTTTTATTAATTTTTAACATAAATAGCAACTCCTCCGCCAGTTGTATGAGTTCAATCGGCTCTGTAGGGCTTTTTTTTTTTTTTTTTTTTTTTTTTTTTATTATTAACGCGCGCACAAGGGACTATTTGTTTCCCTTTTAATGTAACACGCTGCGCGGGCATTAGGAAGATAGGGAGGGGAGAGATAGGAGGTGTCGATTAACATTGGTTTTGAATGTTTGCAAATTGAAATAGCAAGGGAAAATCTCGCCGGGTAAACCATTTCAAAGTCGTGTTGTACGGCTAAAAAAAGAATCCCTATATTTCACGGTACGTCCGAAATTGGGCTCAAGGGTGAACTGATGGGCATTCCTAGCAAGATGAGTATTACGGGCGAAACTTTTAAGGGGAGGAATGCAGCTGGCTACCTCGAGTGAACATTTTTTATAAAAGAAACGATAAAAAAGGAAAGACATGAAACATTGCGTCGGTGTTCGAGAGGGGCAATTGTTTCAGCGGCAGTTCTATTTCCTATCAATCTTAAAGCTCGATTTTGTATTCTATCAAGCAGGTGAAGCGATGTTTGTGAAGCACCTGCCCACAGGTGGGAGTTATACTCGAGTTTAGGGCGTATAAACGCTTTATAAATTGTAGCCAGATCAGATGGGGAAAAATACTTCTTACACCGATACAGAAAACCTAAGCACTTAGCAGCATTCTTAGCGATTTCAAATATATGGTCGTTCCAACGGAGGTCGTCGTTGACACACATACCGAGTACTGAGAGCTTTTCGGTTTCTTCGATGTAAGTGCCATTCATGGACAATGGCATTGGGGGAATGTTTAGTTTTAACGACAGAAGGCAGCATTGAGTTTTCGAAGCATTAAACTCCACACGATTCCTATTACCCCATTTGACAATGCTGTATAAATCGGAGTTTAATGAGCTTGACATACGGCACCGTTGCAATTGTACGTCCGAAGGCGAAGGACGTGAATTATCGAGCGAATATGAAAAGCTGAGGGTAGAGTCGTCAGCAAAACAGTTAAGTGGATTAGAAGTAACAGACAGAAGATCATTTATAAAAATGAGGAAAAGAGTCGGAGATAGAACAGAGCCCTGGGGCACACCAGCATTTATTTTATGTGAATCAGACTTGAATCCGTCCAATACAACTTGTATTGAACGGTCCAGAAGATAGCTTCTAATCCAACGAACAAGAGTATTATCGATCCCAAAAGCACGCATTTTCGATAAGAGAGCTTCATGCCAAACTCTATCAAATCCCTTGGAGATATCAAGAGCAATAATCTTACTTTCACTAAAACGATGTAAAGATTTGTTCCATTGTTCGGTGAGATATGCCATCAGATCACTAGTGGAACGGTTGCTGCGGAAGCCATACTGACGGTCATGGAGAAGCTTACGATCTTCGAGATATTCCTTAAGCTTACGGTTAATCAGTGTTTCCATGACCTTAGAAAGAAGGGATGTCAGTGCTATGGGTCGGTAGGAGGAGGGGGAGGATGGGTCACCTTTCTTAGGGACAGGCTGGACAAATGCTGTTTTCCATCTTCTAGGAAAGATTCCAGAAGAGTAGGAGCGATGGAAAAGCTTACGCAGTGGCTTTGCCAGTGTGGAAGAACACCTCTTCAGAAGAATCGGGGGTATACCATCCGGGCCAGCGGATTTGTGTATATGGAGATCTTTGAGAACTCTTGCTACTGTACGAGTGCGGAAAAAAATCTGTCCCATGGAAAAAATTACATTCTCAAGTACAGGAGGGGCAACGTTGCTTTGAGGCAGCGTGGAGCTGGCAGCGAAATGGGCGGCGAGCAAGTTTGCCTTCTCTGAGGAGTAAACAATTGGTTTGTTATTGTCGATGAGCGTTGGAACCGAAGATGTCGAGGAGTTTTTTATATTTTTTACAAATGACCAAAAATTTTTACTGCCTTTGGGACACTGCAGAATTTTTTGCCGTAATTTTTGGTCATGCAAAAATTTGGTTCTTTCTATAACGGAGTTGCATGAGTTCCTTGCTTGTTTGTGCTTTTTCCGATTTTCCTCTGTAGGGTTGGCTTTGTAAGATCGGAAACTTACTTCTTTGAGCCTGATAGCTTCTTTACACTCAGAATTAAACCAAGACTTTTCTTTAGGTTTGATGCTTTTTACTCTGTTAGGAATAAAAGCACGCATCCCTAGAAGAATTTGGAATTGGAAATTTGATTTTAGGTACTATGTCCTTTTATTAGTTTACTGCGCATGTGCAATGAGAGGCAGGAAAAAAAAGAAGGCGAACATGAAATAATTCGGTATCTTGTTTCTCTTAGCTGAGGCGAATATTATTTTGTTGGGATTTACATATACACGATTCATCATTTTCATTGCTTAAATTTTTTTATATGGACGAGAACTGGTTCTTAAACACGTACGTCATTGACCAGACTTTTGATTCGAATTCTTTAGGATTTTCAAGTTTTTTACGAGCACTGGTTCTTATTATGTACATACATATTATGTATTTGTCATATTTGTACATATAAATACATACATACATCATTGACCAGACTTTTGATTCGAATTTTTTAGGATTTTCAATTTTTGTTAACTATTATGAAGGTTGGCGTTTTGAAAAAATATACACATACATTCTTGAAATTTAGACACAAACTTGCGTCTTGCTGGATATCGATATATATACGTTCAAACGTCCTTGATGACATGGATTTTTGTTTTGAATTTTTCTTTTCATTCAGAAAGGTACAAATTAAGTGCAAACTATGAGTAGAAATTCATTTAAAAAAATAGTTTGTACCTAAATTGATTGTACAGGGTTGCGCACGAATCGTGCTACATAAATAAAACGTAATAACTTTTTTTCTGTGTGAGTAATCGGCTTATTTTTTTTTTATTTTGTAGGTTACTATTTAGATTAATAAAAATGGATGCTTGGGATACGGAGAAAAGAATTTGGATAGTGCAACGGTACCATGCTTTGCAGTCCGTCATTTCCGTCCAAAGGGAATTTAGGCGGGAGTTTGGCGGTAATCCCCCGAGTAGATGGACCATTATGAGGTTTGTAAACATGTTTGCCGAATCTGGAAGCATCGCACGAAGGCCGTACCATCGAGATGCCAATGTTCGGGTTCAGGATACAATCGCAGCAGTAGCATCTGCAATACAGGACAATCCGAGCGTTTCGACCCGAAACTTATCGGGGCAAATTGGAATTAGTAGACGGTCATTACAACGGATACTTCATGACGATCTAAACTTGTTTCCGTACAAAGTCCAAATTACTAGCAAGTTAAACACTCAGGATTTGCCTGTTCGCCTGGAATTTTGCCAAAAAATGATATCAATGGCCGAAGAAGACAACACATTGATCAATTGTTTGTTCATGTCTGATGAGGCCCATTTTGATCTTAACGGCAATGTAAACAAGCAAAATTGCCGTATATGGAATGAGTCTAATCCAGAAATGCTCCATGAGACGGAACTGCACCCAGAACGAGTCACTGTGTGGTGCGCAGTTTCATCAAGGTGTATTGTCGGGCCGTACTTCTTTGAAGAAAACGGTGTAACCGTTACTGTCAATGGGGACCGTTATTTAAAGATGTTGAAGGAGTTTTTTTTACCCAGAACTGCGCCGAAGACGTATACCATTCAACAGCGTTTGGTTTCAGCAAGATGGAGCAACTGCACATATAGCCAGACCAGTTATGGGAGCTAAACAAAAAAATCGCAAACAAATTAATTTCTAGGAACTCCACTCTTCGCTGGCCCCCAAGGTCACCTGACCTGACTGCACCAGACTTCTTTTTATGGGTTATGTCAAGCAAGAGGTGTATAAAACGAAGCCCAGGAATTTAACTGAATTAAAGCAGTCCATAACGACAATAATTGAGGCGATCCCAACTTCAACTCTTCAGGCCGCAATGAATAATTTTTTGACCAGGTGCCGCATATGCGTGGGAGAGCGTGGAGGTCATTTGCGGTCTATAATCTTTAAAAACAACTAACTATTTAAAATAAAATTTAATTTTCTAACCAATAAAAAAAAAATGAAATACATCGATTAAAAAAAAAGTTATTTGAATTTCTTATTGCTGCACAATTGGTAGGCCACCCTGTAGATTTGTATAGTAAGTAGTAAGTATACAGTTCATACCTATACAATGTGGAAATATAAGAAAAGGTGGAGAGGAGATTATTATTTGCGTTAATTTGTATGTCTAGTTGTGTAGGAGTGTTTTCGTCTTCAAATTTGGAACCTAAGTTTGTTTTAACATTCAACAGAGGGGTTTTTAAATTTTTTTTTAGCTCAGATATTAACGGTACTTGTCATATAACCGTTAAGTAAAAGCTTATTTTCTCGAAAACGGCTCGAAGAATTTTTATTTTTATAATATTTTTTAAATAAATAATAATATTTTTAAAATAATAATAAATAATTTATAAAGCGTTTATACGCCCACCTCTGGACAGGTGCTTCGGAAACATGGCTTCACCTGCTTGATCTATACACATAAATAAAAATGAAGTGTTTGTTTTTAAAATCACAATAACAGCTTCTTACTTGATGTATACGAAACGATATACAGTATTTACTATTTATAACAAAAACACCATTTTAAAATATGCAAAGAGAAATACCTCTTAAAAAAAAACAAATTTATAAAAAAGTGGGTTTGGTAAATTTTAATTTTCTCAAAAATTATAATACATAATAGCATCTATTTTTTACTAACTTTTGGTGTTAAAAAAAGGTATAGCACATTATTTTAAGTGTTGCCGTTATTTTAAAATATATTTTTTCCAATGCAAGTGCTTTTTTAAGAAATTGCCCCTCCTGCCTAAACGGGACGAGATAAACCCCCTCCTGGTAAAAAATGTTTGTATTTTGTCGCTCTACATGAATCAAATATTAATTTGCGGCGCCAAAGTTATCGTACTTTTGCCTCGTAATGTCATGTATGATTATTATCTCAAATTTGTTATGTTCATGAATCCTAAACTTGCCTTATAGTACCTTTAACTGCTAGTAAAAATTTACCTACCCGTTTTCTAAATATTGATTTTTAAAAATACTTTTTTTTTTTAAATATTAAAAACACAAAAAAAGTTTACGAAAATATTTTAGTGTAAAATTACTTAGGCTACTTACATTTTCCTGAATATTAATTTTGGTTGTAATCGGTTACCTTTTTTTTTTTATAATTGGCTCGCCCAAAAGGGATTTTGGCTACCCTTATAATGTTAAACACAGGGGGGGTGTTAGGAAAATAGGGAGGGGTATAAAAGGAGATATCTATGCACATTTGTTTTAAAGTTCGGCAAGTCATAATGGGAGGGAAAAACAGAGTCTGGCAAGGCATTCCACATTCGCGTGGTACGGCTAAAGAAAGAATGTCTGTATTTAACTGTACGTCCGAAGTTGAGCTCAAGGGTAATTTTATGGGCATTCCTAGCGGCGCGAGTATTACGGTTGAATTGTTTCAGGGGAGGAATGCAGCTGGCTATTTCGCTAGAGCATTGATTGTAAAAATAACGGTAAAATAACGAAAGGCACGAAACATTACGATGGTGCTCAAGAGATGAAAATGTTTCTGTTATTGTTCGGTTGCCTATTATTTTCAAAGCTCTTTTTTGTATTCTGTCTAAGAAACTCAAGTGTGTGATAGGAGCACCTGCCCAAATATGGGAATTATACCCAAGTTTTGGACGAGTATACGCTTTATAGACCGTAGCCAGATCAGAAGGGGCAAACAATTTCTTGCATCTTCGAAGGAAACCTAGACACCTAGCAGCATTTTTGGCGACTTCGAATCTGTGGTCCTTCCACAGAAGGTGGTCTGTAATGCACATACCAAGAACTGATAGGTGCTCTGTTTCTTCGATACAAGTGCCACTCATCGATAGTGGCAATGGGGGTATGTTTCGCTCTAACGACAAAAGACAACATTGAGTTTTTGAAGCATTAAATTCAACACGATTTCTTATTCCCCATTGTACAATGCTGTCAAGATCAGAATTTAATGAACTAATCATACAATGTCGTTGCAGTTCCACATCCGAAGCACATGGATGAGAGTCTGGAAATGAATATGAAAAGCTGAGAGTGCTGTCGTCAGCGAAACAATTAATTGGATTAGTAGTTTCAGATAATAAGTCGTTGATAAAAATCAGGAAGAGAGTTGGAGATAAAACAAAGCCTTGGGGCACACCAGCATTTATTTTGTGGGTATCAGACTTGAATCCGTCCAATACAACTTGTATAGAACGGTCCAGAAGATAGCTTCTAATCCAACGCACAAGAGTATTATTAGTATTATTAGTATTATTATTGCTACGAAAGCCGTATTGCCAGGCATTAAGAAGCTTTCGGTCCTCAAGATATTTCTTTAGCTGAAAGTTAATCAGCGTTTTCATGACCTTAGAAAGAAGGGACGTAAGTGCAATTGGTCGATAGTTTGAGGGAGAGGAGGATTCACCTTTTTTTTGGACGGGCTGGACAAATGATGTTTTCCATCCGCTCGGAAAGAGCCCAGAGGAATAGGACAGATGGAAAAGCTTACGCAATACCTAACCAGTTCTGAGGAAAGATGACAAAAAAGCTCTTATGGGAGGTACCGGTCTTAGCCCACCGCCATACTTTTTCTTTCACCAAAATTTAATACACATTAATTATTTACATAGAAAATTCCTGGAGTCGTTTTTGAGAAAAATAAGCTTTTACGTAACGGTTATATGGAAGGTAACGTTAATATTTCAGAATGTCAAAATAAACTTACAGGTGGGTACTCCAAATTTATAGATGATTGGCCAAACGTTTAGTAGACGGACAGAATTTTGCCAGTGACTCAAATATGTTTCTCTATCATAGTAATGTTATATTTGATTGTTATCTCAATTTTTTTTCTGCACGAATGCATAAGTTGTACTTAGTACCTATAATCGCAAGTAAAATTAAACAAATGCAAAACAAAAGCTGGGTTAGGTCAACTAGTATATTATATAAACCTCAAACAAACAAAAGATCTTTGTTATGTACTATAAATCTACAATCAATTTAAAAACATTTTTTTGAATGAATTTCTACACAAAGTTTGCACTTAATTTGTGTAGGTACCTATCTGAATGGACTTTTTTTAAACCTTGCGACTTTTGCATGAGATTCGTTACTTTGCTTCAGCTTTTAGGAGAGAGACGTATGTGGTGGCCGGGGTAGACAGAATCGCACGAGTAGCTCGAGTCGCATGATTATCGGTCTTTCTTCTTTGTGCTCATTCGGGAAATCATTCATTTTTGTCAATCCGTTTCATTGCTTCTTCGCCATGAACGAGTAAAGTGATGTTTTTTGTAGCAGGTAGCACGTTGGCACAGTACAGCGGCTGAAAATGTTCTCCCTGCAAACTCTAAATGAAAGGAATTCAAAAAATGACATAATGAAGAGTTGTAAACACAATCGCTACGTTAAAAAGTATCTCTGCGACAAGGACAGGCAACAAAAGAGAATCAACGAGAGTCGCAATGCTCTAGTCGCAAGGTTTAAATACAGTCATTTAAAAAAGAAATCCATTTCTGCAAGAACGTTTATATAAATACAACAAAAAGTAAGTTTGTGTTTAAACTTCAAAAATGAACATAATGTGTACCTACATTTTTTGAAGACCTTATTAGTAAACAAAAATTGAAAATCCTAAAGAATTCGAATCAAAAGTCAATTATGTACATATGTTTGTGTATGTACAAATATAACAAATGTATATATAATTTATATTTTAGTACTCCCGAATAACTAAAAAACAAATGATTTTATTTAAAAATTGTCACTTTATTTAATCAAGCTTCAGATCCCTTATCACTGGTGGGGGGAAATCTTTAGCTATACGGTGAGATACAAACTGAGACTATTGAGATCGAACGATCCCTTTTTATACAACTTACTTGCTAACGCAGCAAATCTTAGTTTGACTGCGGATGAGGCAATAGTCAAAAGAATATTTTGCATTGTATACAAATCAATTCTAGCTGAGGGCAAGAAGTGCTTATACTGCATCATATTTTAATTGACATTTTTTAATAGAACTCATCCCTTTTTTGTTTATATAGTTTTTATGGGGACGCACAAGTGTGCTCTGATATTACTTAAGGTTTTATGGGGACGCACAATGTGCTCTGATATTACTTAAGGTCTTATGGGGACGCACAAGTGTGCTCTGATATAACTTATACATAGGTTAGTAGTACCAGTGCTCGTACAAAACTTGAAAATCCTAAAGAATTCGAATCAAAATTCTGGTCAATGACGTACGTATTTAAGAACCAGTTCTCGTCCATATAAAAAAATGTAAGCAATGAAATTGATGGATCGTGTATATGTAAATCCCAACAAAAAAATATTCGCCTCAGCTAAGCGAAACAAGATACTCAATTCTTTTATGTTCGCCTTCTTTTTTTCCTGCCTCACATTGCACATGCGCAGTAAACTAAGCTCAAAGCATAACACTATACTCTGTTCAATTTATATTTTCAGTACAGGCAAGATAGGATATTTGCCTTTCAATCTTACTGTTATGGATTTCAATCTCAAATGGTTGCTATTCTCACACAAATGTAGGTATGGTTACCAACTGTTTATTCAAATTTTATGAAAACAGAAACATGTAGACCGTAAAATAAATCTTAAAAAAATTAAATTAAACTAAATATATCTTTTTCGACACCACCAAGAGGTAAGAAAGTAGGTGCGTTTTTTTCTTTAAAAAAAATTTCAAGGAGCAGGATTTTTTTTTTCAAAATCATAGGAACGGTTTTTAAATATAACAGTTTTTTAATAACAACATTTGAAAATATTTAGAAAATAAATTACTTAGGCTACCTACATACATCTTCCTGAAAAGAATTTTGATTGTAATCGGATAGCCCGTTTCCGAGGTACCGTTTTTAGCCCACCAACTTATATTTTTTTTCACCAAAATATACACTACACCTCCAAAAGTACACAGATTTTTTTTTCATACAAATCCTTGGAACCGTTTTCGAGAAAAATAAGCTTTATTTTAACGGTTATATGACAGGTACCGTTAATATTTGAGCTAAAAAAATTAAAAAAAGGCCTCTGTAAAATGTCAAAATAATAATTATGTTATAAATTTGAAGACGATCGAGTCGTTCAGGCATGTTTGATTATTATCTCAATTTATTTTTACTGTACGAATGCATAGCTAGCATTAAAAATACCTTTAATCGCAAGTAAAAAAAATTCCAACAAATATTGCATTATGTATCTTTATTTGAACCGTTTTTTAAGAAAAATAAAAACGAAAAGATGTAAGCAAAAAAAAAACGTAGCGACAACACCTTCTTCTTTAAGCTTAAAATATGCTCTCATTCGCTCTAAGAAAGCTTCAATTCTGGAACTTTCATAACAAAAACCAAAGAAAAAGGTATTATAATTTCCATTAATGGCGAATAGTCTGCAGTTGTGCTTTTTTTAAAAAACAAACAAAATTAACGAGAGGCAAATTGATAATCAGTCTCCTCGAAGCCGGGGTGCAGAGAGGTCTTGGTGGAATGTACGTGAGTTAAATATTACAACAACAATTTCAATGTATTTCAGGTTTCTCTTTTATATTTAAGTGACAATTTCTTAAGTTGAGTGCGATGCAAGCACTTGTAGGTACCAGTGTGTTTGAAAGCTTTCTTCCATAAGGTCTGTACTCATCTCTCTCAACTTACCCAGTTAGTAAACGCACGAGCCGCTTGGAACGCAAGTCGTCATGATAGTACTATAGCAGTCTATATACAATGACGCAGAAGAGAAACTAATATTTTTTTTTGCATAGTAAGGTATAATTATAAAAATACTTTCAATTCCGTGTCTGGACATTTGGCTTACGTTTACTTTGCATTATAAATAAGCTTTTGAGACACTCTTCCCGTCGTCTTCTAGAAATAATTGCTCTTACCATCGGTAATTCAAAAATTATTGTAGTCATATATTTTGCTCGGCTAGTCATATCCAAGATATATATACATAACATGAAAAGTTATTATAAATATAAGCAGCAAACATATCCGTCAAAATCTTGCTCTGTTTTTTCCAAATTAAAAGAACAAAGGACAATTTTCTGGTTTATTTTGCATTTACTAAAATATTTCATAAATTGAATTGAAAATATATGTTATTGAGATAAATATGGTTGTTACAAATGGTTGATTATCATAAAAATATCTTCTTGTGAAAGTTTTGTTTTAATTGATAACAATAGATTGAAACACTTAAAAGAATACGAACATGAGTTGGTTCCACAACATTAATAAACGCAAAAAATATTATATGAATATTATATGAAGTCTTTGAAAAGCTTCCCATTTATATATACAGTTTCTTAAATTGTAGGTACATGTTGGAGTTGTATTAGACCATTTACCATTCTTTAAGCATTTAACCCTTATTGCTCCTCGAAGTTCTAAGCCAACGTCCATTGTATATAGACTGCTAGTTTATATACAGTTGTATATACAGTTTATTCAGTTTATATACAATGCCAACGTCACAAGAAAATGTTATACTCTCTCCAATAATGTAGTAGAATTTGACTGAGGACATGCGCCCACTAACTACAGTTCCAGGATAAGAGCACGCCTGTACACATTTCGGTATCCCACCAGACCATCTACCGCTGTCTTAACAAGCAATAATTGGCTGTCCTTGCATCATAAATTCTGCAAGTCAGCTGAACTACATAACCTGCTGTATATGGAGCTGAACCTTGTATGTATTATCATTTTCCGGCGCACCCGGATCATCACATTGAACTTCAATGCATATAGGAAAAGGAAGAACCCATTCACCTGTTGGTAGGCTAACTGATTCAATTGAACCTCTTAGTCCATAGCCTGAAGCGCAAGAAAATGCTGCTCTGCCTCCTACCTCTCGAGACAAAATAGACACTCTTGGAGAAGTTTTATTTTCTGTATGCAAGGTTTAATCCCCACATTCAATACTTTCACATACGGGTAGAGGAGCATCCCATTAACCACTTGGAAAACAAATAATTTCGGATGCACCAATCAAAGAATTTCCATTCGTACATGATAAGTTTACTTTCTAACCCAGTTTTGTGTCATTAACATTAATTATCAATCCACGACGAATAGGAATGGCTGGACAAAATACTATTTTGACTACAACTTCAGCGGAGTGTTCATGACGAGCAGGGGTTTGACAAGTTACAATTCCGGAGTCTTTTTCTGTTGCATTTAAAATACTTAGCCTGTTCTCCAAGCTAAAATCTTGGCCTTCATCAATTTCTGTAACCAGCGCCGTTTCTAGCCAAATGAGCGCCCTGTGCAGGCTCTGCGTTTAGCGCCCAAAAAGAAAAATTTATACAAATATAGGTATTAAAATGAAGCGAAAGCATGTCCAGAGAAGAAACATCAACTCAGGAAACAAACTTCTCTGGCATAGCTTTAGCTAGTTCTCTTACGAGGTCATCATATTTTAAAGACTTTAAGAACTCCCTTTCTATTGGCATTTAGCGTTAAAACGAAGACAAACCTACCAATCTGTTATAGATATGTCATGGTTGTACTAAGATGATGGGCTTAAAACGGCACCTCCTACAGGACAGTTTTTTTTACTCTTCGACTTTTTAGCGATAACAATCAAAACTGATATTCAGGAAGATGTGGACAGCCAAAGTTATTTGTTTTTTAAATGTTGTTTTTGAAAAGGGCTAAATGATTTTGTTTAATGTAAGTCGTTTATGTGCTTAAGTTTGTATAAATTCGTTAAAAAAACCTTATTTTTAATGTACAAAAAATCATTTTTATAGCCATTTCATTAAGAAACAGAATGGCGTATAAATGTTTTCACTTTTTTCATATTTTTTCCCTATTCATCCAACCATCTTAATATAAAGAATTCTTTTTTGTTTGCTTTTTTTCTTCTCTGGCATGAACATTCCACTATATTCTATTCAAACAAGTTCTGAGTCGAATAATTCATACGTGCACGTATTAAAATCTGCACGTTTCACTCAAATTGTTCCAAAGCAATTGTAGATTGAGTTTATTATTTAGAGATTTTATCCTATAAACATTTTTGAGTGCTTGTGCAAGGAATTATCTTGCACAGTCTGGGTGCGATTATTAGTTTTTGTTCATATGAAATATTTTTCTTGTGTAAATAGGGGGGCTAACATTGATCAACTTATTCATAAACCTGGTTTCTTTCAACTTATACCTATAAATAAACCACTGCGTCTTCACGATAAAATAAAGGTTTTATATTTGCATTTGTATGTATTTTAAATTAACGCTGTACAGCAAGATTAACTTATTACTAGTACAGGATATAAGTATAAGTAGAAGACAAAATTTTTTATTTGAATTTAAGAAAAATATAAAACAAGAGAATTACTAATGACAGCATAAATGAAAAATTACCTGCTTGAAGTGTAGCAGGAGTGTGTTGAAGTGCGCAGAACTATGTATCGATTGGAAGAGCAAAAATTTATTTTGTCAAATAGATAGCTAGGTTCCTTCTTGTGAATAAGTTTGAAGAGTAGGGAACAGCATCGATATTTAAAAAAAGGTTTCTAAGTTGCATCCAAGGAGTAGTGTCCAGTTTAGGTCGAAATATAATCAAACCTGCGAACATCAAAAACATATCGACCACATGAATTAAACGCAACTCTGAGCTTATGAAGCGACCGGTAATCAGGATTGGCGAACAACTCACAGACATATGATATAATCGGAATTATTAGTGCTTTTACCAACTTCAACTTAACTTGCAAAAGTTAGTTAGTGAAGACGACAAAAAGATACAACGGAAGGTAAATCATTAATAAACATCGAGAAAAGTAATGGACCATGAATTGATCATTGAGGAACACCATTATTTACAGAAAGGAATGATGACAATTTACTATTACTATTTGTCATATATGAAAAAAAACCAGTCAATTAAAAGAATCACAGAAGTTAAAGTATTCATAAGTTTATCACAGAGAATATTTACTTTCGGTTTAGTTCATCAAGATCAATGTCGTCCGCCAATTAATATTATTTTTGTGCAATCTAATATTGCGGACATCTTTCAACAAAAACTTTGAGGAGCGATTAGAATTAAATCTATTTGCGGTCTTGATGAGTTTTGTAGTAAGATTACGAGTTACTTTAATGCTACGAAGCATTTCAGAACAGCTAAAACGTTTCCACCGACGACAAAGGATATCTCGTCATTTGATTGCATTCAAAATAGTATTAGAAGGCCAAGGACAGCTTTGCGACTTTATGAGACGAGTTTTAATAGGAACGTGTTTATTAAATAAGTTATCAATAGACATAGACGAGCAGTCACTGAAAAGACTTTCAACATAAACATTGCGGAAATCCCGGTATTGTATAGAGTTATTAAATTTTTTGTATTAACATGTTAATCGAAGGTAGCAAAGACGAGATCGTGATATGAGAAAACAGGCACAGATAATTGACTATAACATTTAACAAGACTTACATTACTTACAAGGAAAACATCTAACAGAGATGGCGTTGGTTTTAGGTTGTTAACAAAAAAAAAAGAAAGAAAAGTATTCATAGAATCCTTAAAAGAGTTTGATAAAGAATGCAAAAGATTGACGTTCAGGTCTCCACACAAAATAATTTTAGGTGCAAGAAGCGAAACATCTTCCATTATTGGAGATCTGCTTAATGTGGTGGAATATAAAGTGTTCCAATAATACATTTGTGTGCTCCGTTGAGAATATCGATAAAAAAAATAGTCACAAGGCTGAGTTCCATCTGAGTATTTCACTACACTTGACCTTTTATTAATTTTTAACATAAATAGCAACTCCTCCGCCAGTTGTATGAGTTCAATCGGCTCTGTAGGGCTTTTTTTTTTTTTTTTTTTTTTTTTTTATTATTAACGCGCGCACAAGGGACTATTTGTTTCCCTTTTAATGTAACACGCTGCGCGGGCATTAGGAAGATAGGGAGGGGAGAGATAGGAGGTGTCGATTAACATTGGTTTTGAATGTTTGCAAATTGAAATAGCAAGGGAAAATCTCGCCGGGTAAACCATTTCAAAGTCGTGTTGTACGGCTAAAAAAAGAATCCCTATATTTCACGGTACGTCCGAAATTGGGCTCAAGGGTGAACTGATGGGCATTCCTAGCAAGATGAGTATTACGGGCGAAACTTTTAAGGGGAGGAATGCAGCTGGCTACCTCGAGTGAACATTTTTTATAAAAGAAACGATAAAAAAGGAAAGACATGAAACATTGCGTCGGTGTTCGAGAGGGGCAATTGTTTCAGCGGCAGTTCTATTTCCTATCAATCTTAAAGCTCGATTTTGTATTCTATCAAGCAGGTGAAGCGATGTTTGTGAAGCACCTGCCCACAGGTGGAAGTTATACTCGAGTTTAGGGCGTATAAACGCTTTATAAATTGTAGCCAGATCAGATGGGGAAAAATACTTCTTACACCGATACAGAAAACCTAAGCACTTAGCAGCATTCTTAGCGATTTCAAATATATGGTCGTTCCAACGGAGGTCGTCGTTGACACACATACCGTGTACTGAGAGCTTTTCGCTTTCTTCGATGTAAGTGCCATTCATGGACAATGGCATTGGGGGAATGTTTAGTTTTAACGACAGAAGGCAGCATTGAGTTTTCGAAGCATTAAACTCCACACGATTCCTATTACCCCATTTGAAAATGCTGTATAAATCGGAGTTTAATGAGCTTGACATACGGCACCGTTGCAATTGTACGTCCGAAGGCGAAGGACGTGAATTATCGAGCGAATATGAAAAGCTGAAGGTAGAGTCGTCAGCAAAACAGTTAAGTGGATTAGAAGTAACAGACAGAAGATCATTTATAAAAATGAGGAAAAGAGTCGGAGATAGAACAGAGCCCATGGGCACACCAGCATTTATTTTATGTGAATCAGACTTGAATCCGTCCAATACAACTTGTATTGAACGGTCCAGAAGATAGCTTCTAATCCAACGAACAAGAGTATTATCGATCCCAAAAGCACGCATTTTCGATAAGAGAGCTTCATGCCAAACTCTATCAAATCCCTTGGAGATATCAAGAGCAATAATCTTACTTTCACTAAAACGATGTAAAGATTTGTTCCATTGTTCGGTGAGATATGCCATCAGATCACCAGTGGAACGGTTGCTGCGGAAGCCATACTGACGGTCATGGAGAAGCTTACGATCTTCGAGATATTCCTTAAGCTGACGGTTAATCAGTGTTTCCATGACCTTAGAAAGAAGGGATGTCAGTGCTATGGGTCGGTAGGAGGAGGGGGAGGATGGGTCACCTTTCTTAGGGACAGGCTGGACAAATGCTGTTTTCCATCTTCTAGGAAAGATTCCAGAAGAGTAGGAGCGATGGAAAAGCTTACGCAGTGGCTTTGCCAGTGTGGAAGAACACCTCTTCAGAAGAATCGGGGGTATACCATCCGGGCCAGCGGATTTGTGTATATGGAGATCTTTGAGAACTCTTGCTACTGTACGAGTGCGGAAAAAAATCTGTCCCATGGAAAAATTTACATTCTCAAGTACAGAGGGGCAACGTTGCTATGCGGCAGCGTGGAGCTAGCAGCGAAATGGGCGGCGAGCAAGTTTGCCTTCTCTGAAGAGTAAACAATTGGTTTGTTACTGTCGATGAGCGTTGGAACCGAAGATGTTGAGGATTTTTTAATATTTTTTACAAATGACCAAAAATTTTTACTGCCTTTGGGACACTGCAGAATTTTTTGCCGTAATTTTTGGTCATGCAAAAATTTGGTTCTTTCAATAACGGAGTTGCATGAGTTTCTTGCTTGTTTGTGCTTTTTCCGATATTCCTCTGTAGGGTTGGCTTTGTAAGAACGGAAACTTACTTCTTTGAGCCTGATAGCTTCTTTACACTCAGAATTAAACCAAGACTTTTCTTTAGTTTTGATGCTTTTTACTCTGTTAGGAATAAAAGCACGCATCCCTAGAAGAATCACATTTGTGATCATTTCAGCACTGGCATCAATGTCACTATCGAGGAAGCAAAGTGACCAGTTAAAGTTTCGGAAAAAAATATTCAGGCCGTCCCAGTTGGCTTTCTCGTATTGCCAAACGGTCCTGGTGGAGAGTTTTTCTTTAACTCGATGGGTGGAGGATGAGAAATTAACTGAAATGACACAATGGTCTGAAGTGCCAAATGGAGAAGTTACACTAATGGTATATTTATCAGGGTGAGAAGTAAGAAACAAGTCAAGAGTATGGGCGGCTTGCCCAGCAACATCCGGTATACGCGTTGGCACATCGATCAGTTGGGTAAGGTGATATAACCTGGCAAAGAGCTCGACATACCTTCCTTCGGGTGTTGTCTGACCAGAATAGCGGAGCCAATTGGAATTGTGTACATTGAAATCGCCCGTAATAACGATTTCAGTGCGAGGACAAAGGGAAACAATTTTCGAGATGGAATCAGACAGCGCATCAAACTCGTTACAAGTGGAATTGCTGTCGAGATTTGGACTCCTGTAAATAAAACAATAATGAATGACATGCTTGCGGACAGTGAATTTGAGCCATAAGAAGTTAAAGTCCGTGTTGGAACATTGCCCATATTGGGAAAGGCTCTGGCAAGCATATAAGACAATATGTGCGAGTGAACAGACGTCTTTCATAGTGCTGCTAATTTTAAACCTTTTCTTTTGAATTTTACCCATAGTTTGTAATAACCATAAGCTTTATATTTTTTATTATCTGTTTTCTCTATAATTTGAAAGTAGTGAACTTACAATTATTAATTACCCAGCAAAACTTTGTAATTGCTTAAATAAATGAAGTCTCCTAGTGAACATAAAACAAAGAAAATTACAAACAATTACTAATACTAAGTTAATACAAAGCAAAAATACTACAAACACTAACTCACACACAAATATTACCTTTAATACCAATTCCGTTCATCTGTCGCACCGTTCACTCTTACCACCACCGAAAATATGTCACACCAACATCACACCCGGCTCACAACAAAAAACTCACCACTTCCTAGTACACCCACGGCGTCCCTCTCCTCACCACTCAATAAGGCAGAAACCACCATCAAAACTAAAGCCTCCATTAGCGAAGTTCTAGCTCTAATACAAGCCCAGGGCGAAAATTTATCAAAACAACTTTTAAACATGGAGGTTAATTTAACTAACCGAATATCCACAATTGAAAATGAAATAAAAAAAAAACTGGACGATTTGGACAGTGATTTAAAAAATATGAATAACCGAGTCACAGCGTTGGAGGGGCTTCACACTAGAGTTGATAATCTGGAGGTAGTTATAGAGCAAATTAAAATCACAACAACAAACACTACTAAAACCACGGATAACTACAACAACATAATTAACACCGAATTTGAACTTCTAAAAAATGAAATTGAAAGGCTTAATGTGAATGCCTTGGCCACCGACGCAATTTTAATCGGTTTACCATCAACGCCAAACGAAATTCTAAAGAGCATTTTTAATAATATTTGTCATCTTATGGATTTTCAACCACCACAACTATCATCAATCTTTCGCGCTCACCGCAGAGAGGACTCTGTTATCATAATAAAATTCTTATCTGCGCATGATAAAAATAAAACTTTAAAAGCGTTTGCAAATTTTCGGAAGACAAACCGACGACAAGTAACTTTGAGGGATCTTGGCGAAAACTCTGATGCACCGATTTATCTTCACGAGAGTCTGACTAAAAATAATCGAATAATTCTCCGTCATGCTCTACACTTTAAAAAACAAAAACTTCTTTACTCCGCTTTTTCCTCCGACGGGCTTGTTTACATTAAGTTGTCTAATCGAGATAAGCTTTTCTCAGTTAACTCCCTCGACACACTTAAATCAATTGTAAACAATAGAATGCATCAAACTTCTGATAACCATGATGAGCAGCACACAGAAAGCAACAATGTTAATTTACCAAATTTTGAGAGTCAAACAGAGTTGCCATATGCACAAATCTAAAACTTTATTTATTTAATTCTAATAACTTATTTCTTTTTCAGTTCTTTATATATTTTAAAATGATTTTGGCTTTCTTTTCTGATATTAATATATTTCTAGTTTCTTACTGGAGTTGTTTGGTCGTACTTAGGTTGAATATTTTATTCCTAAGAATTTATGGCTCCCTCATTGGAAGAGAATAGAGGGAATTCTCGGGCCAACGATGTGCTTAATTTTAATAAAACAAGAACCATGTTAAACATTTTTCGTAAAAGATACCCTGGACTGTCTATTTGTCACATCAATGCACAAAGCTTGCGAAAACACATAGATGAGTTTAGGGGCACGTTTAGGGATACGGCTATGGATGTTATATGCGTCTCTGAGACTTGGCTAACTAAACAAATCGAGAATTGCTTCCTTAATACCGGTGAGTACAAGTTATTTCGTTCAGACCGTGTAGGTGCGAGGGGAGGGGGGGTCGCCATATTTATTAAAAAGGCTATATCATGCAAAGTTGTTTTGTCATCTAATAGAACCAATAGACTGGAATTTCTTTTTTTGGAAGTTGTGTGTGCTGTACATAAGTGTCTCATTGGTGTTATGTATAAACCGCCCAATGTTATCGAAACAAGTTCCATCACGGATATTTTAGAATCTGTGACTCCTAGCTATAACCACATTATAATTGCTGGTGACTTAAATGTGGACCTTTTGAATTCCCGAAACAGTGAAGTTAAATTCTTTTATGATAATATTGCTTCTTTAAACCTCCATCCGATTAATCATATAAACCCTACTCATTTCTCAAATACGAGCTCTACTTTGCTAGATGTTTTCCTTGTAAGCCAACCAAACTTTGTGAATTGTTACCATCAACTTGATGTTCCAGGTTTCTCAAAGCACGATCTCATACTTGCTTTTTATGGCCTCAGCTTTACTTCCAACCCAACAAGGAATACAATTTGTTTCAGAGATTTTAAATCAGTTAACATGCAAGCTCTTGTTTATAATTTGTGCAACTCCAACTTGGAAAATATTTTCCACCTTGTATCCGTTGATGAACAAGTGCAATTTTTTACTTCTACGATAAACAACCTGTTTGAAAACTTTATTCCCACAAAGACAATCCAAGAACGAAGCAATGATTTAGGATGGTTTAGTGCAAAGGTCGAACAACTCATTGCTAAGAGAAATGCGGCATTCAAGCGTTGGAAAAGATTCCGAATTCCAACTCTATTCGATTTTTATAAGACGTTACGAAATGCTGTTAACACTGAGATTAGAAACTCAAAGAAAAGGTTTTATGTCTCCAAGTTTAGAAAACTTACATCTCAACAGTTGTGGAGGAATATAAAATCTCTTGGTGTCACAAAACAACTTGAAAGCGGTGATGTTGTCTGCGATAAAAATGAGCTGAATAACCTTTTTGTGAATACTCCTTCTGCCTTAAGTGTTTATGATGACTCTGATAACGACATGAACTTGACTACTGAAACTGACAACCCTATCCAAACGTTTAGCTTCCATAGAGTCAGTGAATTGGAAGTGTATAAAGCTCTGAGTGAGATTAAGTCTAATGCTATCGGATTAGATGCAATTCACCCCAGATTCATCAAACTGCTTCTTCCGTTTCTCTCACCCTATATTTCCTATATCTTCAATTCCATCTTAACATCCTCGTGCTATCCTAAGCTGTGGAAAGCCTCCAAAGTAATTCCGGTTCCTAAAAAGTCCCTTACTAAACAGAAAGAGTACCGCCCAATTTCAATCTTACCTTTTATTTCCAAAGCATTTGAAAAGTTAATGAGCCGGCAGATTTCTTCTTTTTTAAATACCCATGGACTACTATCACCCAACCAATCTGGATTCAGATCTCAACACAGTTGCAATACTGCATTGCTTAAAATAGTCGATGACATAAGGCAAGAACTGGATAAAAATCTTGTTACAACCCTGGTACTTCTCGATTTCTCTAAGGCGTTTGATACGGTTCCGCACTGTTTGTTGTTGAAAAAGTTAAAACACAATTTCTACTTTGAAAACACTGCCATTTCCCTCGTAAAGGATTACCTTATTGATAGAACCCAGGCTGTTCTGGTAAATAATGAACTTTCTGATTTCCTCCCTACGCATGCTGGAGTACCACAAGGATCGATTTTGGGCCCACTTCTCTTTACTCTCTTTAATAATGATCTTCCCTCGATCCTCAAATTTTGCAGGATCCATATGTATGCGGATGATGTTCAAATTTACCTGAGCTATAAGAGTGGCATGGTTGAAGATGCAACTGCTCGAATCAATGAAGATCTGTTGCGTGTGGTTGAATGGTCTGATCGGAATCTTTTGAAACTGAACTCCAATAAATGTCAGGCTATCGTTATCAGTAATACTGCGCTCGAAACATCCTATATTCCAAGCATTGAAATAAATGGCTCTGCATTAAATTACGTCGAAAAAGTTAAGAACTTAGGTGTCTGGTTTAATCAAACTTTGTCGTGGGAAGACCATATTTCTTGCGCTCTGGGTAAAACCTACGCTGCATTGAGGGTTCTTAATATTGCTTGTAGATGTCTGCCCATAAACACAAAGCTTATACTGGCAAAAACCCTTGTTCTTCCTATATTATTATACGGTAGCCTTATTTTCTGTTGTCCGGATAGTAGAAGCAAACGGAAGCTAGAAGTGGCCGTCAATAACATTGCTCGTTTCGTTTACGGCTTAAATCGGTTTGATCATGTCTCTGGGTATGCCAACAGTATTCTCGGAATGCCCCTGAGCAAATTTCTTGATTTCCAAGCTCTCATCTTCCTATTTAAGTTGATTAAACATAAGACTCCTGAGTATCTGTTTGAAAAACTTTTGTTTCCATCATCACAAAGGAGTAACATTTTAATCACACCCTTATTTAATTTTCGAATCTCTAAGCGACAGTTCTTCGTGCACATAGTTGGTCTCTGGAATTCCCTGCCAATCAGCCTGAGGAGACCAAACAACCAAAATTCCTTTCAAAATCTCTTAAAGATTTATTTCAGAAGACAAAATCATTAAAAGTTAAAAGTTAGTTAGTCTTTAAATCAAAATTTTTACTACTCTGTTTTTCTTGCTTTCAATTTACCTTTTCTTTTTTTTAGTTTTATGTATAACATTTATTTCTTTCATTTTCATTACTTTTATTTATTTTATTATTATAAATGTAATTTACCTTAACCAAAATGTAAAAGTATAGCAAAAGACATAATGTTTTAATATACTATGATATGAAGTCAATAAATAAATACAAATACAAATATCATTCCTAACATAGACCACGAGACCATGATGGGAAAAGAGTAATGGCACCAAGCTATACCCATGTAGAGAAAACTCTGATAAATCAGTATTTACTCCAACCTGGGTTTCACTTAATGCCAAAACAGCTGGCCTGTATTGAACAGTGTAGACGTACAGGTGAAAGAAATTCTTTCTTATACCACGAACATTGGAATACGCGACACAAAAATCACTTCCCATTTCAAAATACTTACACACAAAACACAATTCTGACTAAGTCGAACCACGCAGTGAAAATCCAAAATTAATCTCTGTAATAAACAAACTGTCTTAGGTGTTATGCCCATAAGACAGCTTGCATACAAAAAATCAATTTAAATATTCAGCACAATAGGACAAACTCAGATGCCCTTATGCATTTACCGCAAGCATACGATGCCTACAGTAGATAAGAAAGAGGCAGTTAAGCTAAGCACAAAGGGTTGGGACAGATAGGAGGATAATTTGATTTGTTATGCAAGTGTGTATTATTTTTTTTTTTTTTTTCTTCCACAGCGCGAATGGGCATCTTATCGTCTTCCAACGACCCGAGTGGATATTGTTATTTTCTTTACAGAACACGCGATGGGTTTTTGCCAATTTCTCAAACGAGTGTGTAATATTATTTTTTTATCACTCGCGATAACAATGCGCAATATTTTTTTTTTTTTTTTGACTTTTGTGTAATTATTTATGCGCGCACCTTGACCTGACGTCCGGCCTCTATGAGCTTAAGATCGACACTGATTTTTAAAACCATTTAGAGAGAAAAAACTACTTTGCAAATTAGGATGAAACCATGTTTCGGATACACAAACGATGTCGATTAAGCTACCTTCAAAAAGCATTCTAAACTCGTCAAACTTATTCACTTTGAGCATTAATGTGGAAAATGCGCAATCCATTGTGGCTTCTACAAATAATATTGTTTTTAGCATTTGCACTGTCAAGCCAACCATCATTATTGCCGGTCATGGTGATGATTAAAGTAACAGCCCGCAACAGTGAAAAGAGAGTTGAACACAGATAAACTTGCATTAACATAGGCTGAATAAAAAAATACATGAAACAAAGAAAGCTAGTCTAAACATAGATAACTTGTACATAATAAGCTATAAAAAAAAGAAAAGACAAGAGAAAATTAAGATTTTTGGTGCAAAATGTAAACAAATAGAAATAAAAAAAATTATTAAAACAATGATATCTTTGGAAATGCTTTCAATAATTGAAGAAAATTTGAAAATCAAGGTTGAGTGTTGGTGTTGACGTCGGGGCTGTAGACATTCGTTAGGTCTCCAAGGTTCTGAATAGAATAGAAGTTTGGCTGTTGGTGGGGCAGATGTAAACTTGTCCATTGAAAGTTTGCACAGAGGAAAGAAGAGATTTTCTTTTCAGCCTCAGTGCATGACGCTGCAGTTGAGAATTGTTTTTTGTTAGGCTATCGTTGATATGGAAGTATTTCGGAGAGTCAAAACACATGCCAGAAAGTGGTAGTGGGGAACGTTTAGTTTTGCAGAAGCTTGCAGTCGCTCGCATAAATTTGCTTTCTTCTTGCTTGTCAGCGAATTTCATTATGATGCAAGCATCAGCCGGCGAGTGCTCTTTTCGAGAAGTCATTTTGCATGGAAGATCTTACTCGGGCGAGGAGGGGGATATCAACTGTTGCACAAATGTTATTGTACAAAGTCTCCAAGCTTTCCCCAGGAGACTCAGGCACACCGAAGACTACGGCATCATAGATAAGTTTTTCTCGCTCGAATTTGTCAACCACAAGTTCAAGTCGTTGAATGTTTTGAGACGCTGGTTTTAGTTATACTTCGAGAAAAGAATTATTATTTTCTCTCACCTGTGTGCTCAAACAATGTTCCAGAGCAGCGATTTTATCATCTTGTGCATTTAGGCAATTTTCTAAAGCTGTTAGTTTACTGTCCAGCGATTGGGAGAAAATCTCCATCAATTCAATGCGGCTCCACAGTTTGTCAGCTAACATAGCTGAGTGGTTTGCAGCAGGCAAACTCGGAGAGCTTACACTTTCTTGTTGTTGTGAGCGATTTCGGGCTTTAGCACTAGCAGCCATTGTATTTAATAATGTTTTTGTAAAATATTATTGCGATAAGAAAACACAATATTATACCGAGAGGAAACAGATATAAATGTAAAACAATGACAACAATTGATGTCCAGAGCAGGAGGCTAATAAATAAGACTGTTATAAGTTACTGACCCGCGGTTTAACTTATAAAAACTATGGAATATTCGGGCGACGAAGTAAACACGTCTAGTTACATTAGAACACCGTAATCTACCAAGGCTGTTGAACATTGGTAGATCACGGTGTTTGTTCACATAAAAATAAACATCAGTTCGCTTAAAATACTCAAAGCGAGGGGACGCCAAGAAATGTCTTCATTTTTCAACCCTTAAAATGATAATCCACCACCATTGTAGCTGCAGAGTGATCGATCTGTGACTAAAAATGGTAGATGGGCGAAACTTTAACAAGACACAAATGAATTTTAATGAAAATTTAATCAGACAAGTTCAGTGGTTCGACACAACCACCAAGTTCTCAAAAACTTTTGAAAGCCGACCAACATGGTTGGGTCAGCGGTTTTTCTTGCGTCTACATGGTGAAACATCAACAATGTTGATAAACAAGTTTATCCATGTTAATGGATATGGACAGGATTTCCTATGATTTTTTGTTGGGTTCGGGTCGAATATCTCATACGTGCAAGTATTAAAACCTGCACGTTTCACTCAAATGGTTCCAAAGGAATTGTAGATTGAGTTTATTATTTTGAGATTTTATCCTATGTTATTTGTTGAGTGCTTATGCAAGAAATAATCTTCCTGGGTGCGAATATTTTTTGGCTCATATGAACATTTTAATGGATATGTTTCCTTTTTTTTATAATTAACGCGCACAAGGGACTGATTTCTTCTGGATTTTTGTCGGGTTTTTGTGCAAGAATTTACCTTGCACTCCTGCACCAACGTATTCTTGATGGGATTTTTTGTATTTTCACTTTATTCAAACTACATAGTTTCTCGTGTAATTGTGTGAACAGATGAAAGGGCTTAATTTGAATTATTGGAAGATAATAACTGCGTTCAGATAACTTTTAGAAATGCATAGGCTGGGTTAGATTAACTTTAATTTGAAGAATGAAAGTATGTGTATTTTTGGTGTGTATTAAGGCTTGACAATTCGCCCCCCAAAGCTTGGCGCACTGTGCATTTGCACATCCTCCACATATGGTGGGTCGGCCCTGTCTGTAACCCATCGTTCTGGATAAATTCTGAAAATGTAACCAAAAAATCTGTTATATTAGAAAAAATAAGCGTTCTCAGTATTTTTTTTTGAACGCCAATAAGAAAAAAATGAAGAAAAAACAATTCGACTAATCTATTGCTATATTTTATCATGATTTGTAAAAAGCTTAATTAGTATAATGAAAAGCATAAGACGCTAAAATTTTACCCACCTTATATTATTTCGTTTCGTTAGACGTTCGTTGCAATGTACTAGTGATCTGTACAGCAAACTGTTTTTTTTTTTTTATATAACAAGGATCTAAGAATCAAACGCTCTTTACTTTCTGCACAAGTGAAGGGTTAAAAATGAACTCTAGATTAGCATATTATATTGATTGATGTTTTCAAAAATCTACAGAAATAAAGCAATTCGGTAGGCTTCAATGTCAGTAGGTTAGTAGCGTAGCTGTTTTATTTTTGTTCTAAGGGAAGCTCATGATTCTGTTTTCAATGCGAAAAAACGACGAGAGTAAAAGTCACGGAGAGAATTGGAAAAAATATTAATTGCGAAATGTTCAGTTGTAATTAACAAAGCATGTTTATTCAAAAATCACGAGTTATTTACTTTAAATTAATCTAAAAATTGGTAAATTAGCTTTCAAATCAACTCAAATTGCAAGATTTTTAAATTCGCAAGTTATGATTAAAAGTCATAATTCAAGCTTGTACCTTTAATTGTAAAATAAAACACTTCTGTCGTAATTTGCTACTTCAAAGGAATAATCCTACTTCTACAACTTATGAATCTTGAATTGAGAAAAATATTTCGTGATTTACAACCATTGAATGTTAAAATCAATAGAATTTTCTTATGATCCGAGATTCTGCAATAACATTATTTCACAATCGTAATTCACTAAAATATTTTGCTGATTTACAATCACTGAATTACAGAATCAAGTATTAAAATAGAATAAAATATAAACGTTTTTGTCTAATTTTTGTTTAAAATCCTTTTCACGAATTCAAATCACTTCAAAATCTTTGTAAACATATGTATGTTTATGTCAGGTCTTACCATTTACCTACGGTCGCCTTCCTTTTAGTAAGTGTGCTTTATTGTTATAGTTTCCCTTTTGGTTTTAATTTTTCAATGTTCAGTATGTCATTGGTTGACAAGCGGTTAAGTTCGTTTTAGGAAAAATCATTTTTTCAAGAAATTTTGCTGCCGGTGCGGTGCGGCGTGACGATACATTCTAAAGCTTCTAAACATGTGTAAAAAACTGCGAATAGGCACTTAAAAGTAATAAATATAAGTGAAAAACAATGAAAACAATTATAATTGCTATTAAACATAATTTCTTACATTTCCTTAATTTTTTTGATTCACTTAGCTAATATTACAAAAAAAAAAAAGAACACAAAAATTGAAAACTTATATAAAAGGTATATTTGAATTTTATAATTGCAACAAGCATCTTAATATTTTTCGTGTATTTCCAAATATCTAATAGGGTTCCTTCAGATTCCTAAAACATCCATGTTTGGTTGAACGATACATACATCACTATTCACAACTATACAAATTAAACCACGCCAGTAATTTCAAAATTATACTTGTGAATTACAATAAAGGTTCTTATTTTACGACAAAATGTTTTTAAATTAAGATGGAAATGCTTCTAGTAAGACAGCAAATTGATCCTAAAAATTTGCAATTTAAGATTGAAAAATGCTAAATTATAGCTCTAATTTCGTAAGCCAATATTATTTGTTTGCAAACTGTGAAAAAAATACAACTGTTTTATTAAACAAAGATTCTTAATCATAACTTATACATATACAATACATAATTTTGTAGCACCTCCACTGACTCCACTAACATTATCTTAAAAACTGAAGAAATACCTAATAATTAAAGAAATATTTAATTAATTAATGTTTCTGGTCTTGGCAGTTTTTATGCATATTTTTGTAAAATTTGTATAATGTATGACCTACGTTTCGCCTGAATGGAGACAATACAAAAATTTCTTTCCCGCAAGCCAAGCTGAGTAGGTCAGCTTGTATTATATATTGAGGTATTTTTAGAAATTCTATAGAAGATTAGTTGAAAGAAATATTTTGCTTTAACTATACTATCTTTATTATGTTATAACACAGTGCGAGCGTAAAGGAAAATTGAATAGAAGATGAAAGGAGCTACCGATGCACATTGATTTTGGACGTTTGTAATCGGAATGGAAGGAGAGGAATGCTATTTCGCTGAAGCATTGTTTATAGAAGAAGCGATAGAATAAGGAAAGACAGGAAACATTTCGACGATGTTCTAGTGAATCAAATGTTTCTGATATATCCCTATTCAATATCATTTTCAATGCATTTTTCTGGATTCTATCTAGGAAACGAAAGTGACTAACATAGGCACCTGCCCAAATATGAGAATTGTCCATAATATAGGTAATAGATAGACAAAAATTGAAAATCCTAAGGAATTCGTGTTACAAGTCTGGTCAATGATGTACGTATGTAAGTACCAGTACTCGTATTCCATATGAAAACATATAAGCAATGAAAATGTTGGATCGTGTACAAATGCTAACAAAAAATTATTTGCCTCAGCTCAGCGAACCAAGATATTCAATTATTTCATGTTCTCCTTCTTTTTTGCAGCCTGACATTGTACATAACACTAAACAAAGCATAACACTAAAAACCTCTCTCTCGAATAAAATCTCACCAAGCGGCTCTTGGAGCTAAGATTTTTTCGTGTCTTTCTTTGCCCTGACCGTTGTTAGACTTATATTGGCACTATCAGCGTAAGTGCAGCGAGGCCCTGTACAACATTTTGTTGGCAATTTATTCCGGCGTTAGTCGAACGTTTTATATATTTTTTGGTTAATTGTTTAAAGATGTTTATTAAGAGAACTGAAATACATACACAGTTTTCTATTTGTTTTTTTCGAAATTGTTAAGGAACACGCACACGGTTTTTATTTTAATTTTTTTTAAATAATTCCTTTGTTGGAATAGAAGATACTTTCTTATTCTTATTCTTATAATTTAAGTTTACAGTTCAATAAGTTTTTTCGATGACTAACATTACATAAAGCGCAAAAGTAGTTTTTATAACGTTTTAATTTATTAATTCCGCGTACCTATTCCAAAAATTATATTGGTTAAAAAAAAACTGCATTGCTTTCTTTTATTTCATATTTATTTTACATTTACCATTTATATTTGTATTGTTTAATATTCTTTTTCTTAATTTAGTTTTATTAAATGCTAAAGAAAAACCGCTGTATTCCAGCTAGGATCCACTTTTCTAGTAGATTGGTGGATTGAACACTAACTTCAAAATTGAACTTCCATTTTTAGCTAAACTTAAATTATAATGCAGCTGCAACAAAGAATGCACTGCACTTGCAAAAAAATAATATCATATTTCGTTTGGAATATAAAATATGAATATAATTTGTATAAGGTGGAAGGGAAAGGAATGTATCCGATTGGAATTAAATTGTTATATTTATGTACAATGGTGTTGTTGCAATATTATGTCCCGTTACGCGAAAGGCAATGTGGGAGGTATTTGGGATAGCGGTACAATGTGCCGTTAGGCAAGGGTAATATAGGAATATGAAGTCTTCTTGGATTATTAATATAATATAATATTATAATTCTTTATACCTATTTACAAATTATTGATGTTGTTTTTTTTATAATTAAAATAAATATTCGTTGAAAATATATGTTATTGGGATAAATATGACTGCTTCAAATGGTTGATTATAATACAAATATATTCTTGTAAACGAAATGTTTTTTTTTTAAATTATAACAATAGATTGAAACACTTTAGAGAAGTGGAATATGAGTGCGTTCAACAACACTAATAGATGCAAATGTTATATGAAGTCTTTGAAAAGCTTCCCATTTTTATTTACAGTTTCTTGACTTGTACAAACATTTTAGAGTTGCATTAGGCCCTTTTCCATTCTTTAAGCATTTAACCATTGTTGCTTCTCGAAGCTCTTAGCCAACGTCACAAGAAAACATTATGCTTTCTTCAATAATGTAGTAGAATTTGACTGAGGAAATGCGCCCGCTATCTTGACTAGCAATTATTGTCTGTCTTGCATCATACATTCTGAATTACAATTCAGCTAAACTACATCACCTGCTATATATGGAGCTGAACCTTGTGCATAACCCATTTTCTGGATGGCCCGGATCATCCAAGATAGAAATACATAACATGAAAAAATCATTTTAAATATAAGCAGCAAATATATCCGTCAAAACCTTGCTCTGTTTTTTTCTTTCAAATTAAAAGAAGAGATGACAATTTTCTGGTTTATTTTGCATTTACTAAAATATTTCAAAAATTGAATTGAAAATATAATGTTAATAAGATAAATATGATTGTTACAAATGGTTGATTATAATACAAATATCTTCTTGTAAATGATAGTTTTTTTAATTGATAACAATAGATTGAAACACTTAAGAGAAGACGAATATGAGTTGGTTCCACAACATTAATAAGCGCAAAAATTATATGAATATTATATGAAGTCTTTGAAAAGCTTTCCATTTTTATTTACAGTTTCTTGCATTGTACATCGCACTAGTATTACAATACTGTTGTAACTCAAAATTCAGCTTTTTTCAGAATAGACGAAAAACTGATTATTAACTTCCTGTTACAGATATAAAAAAAAACTATTATTTTATAAATTAAAGGTTTTAAATTGAAGTTAATTTCTATTTGCCATTTATTTTTAAAAGAACCGGTTGTTGAAATATTTAGCAATTTTAAGTTAAGACTATATTGCACTGAGTGAAGTTTTCAGAAAGATGTTTTATTTTTAGTTATGTCGTTATAGTTGACAAACTTTGAGTTACTACCATTTTAAATTAAGTGTTTCTGTGTAATTTTTGGGTTAAGTTTATTAGTTACTTTCAGCGCCACAATTTTGCCAAAGAAGTTGAGGAATTGAGCGATAAGACCAGATAATAAAAGACGAATGTTTTCAAGAAAAATATAGTTCATATTTTATTTCAATATTTTTTTACCTTATTTGAATATAAAAAAAAAACGAAAATAACAAAATTAAACATCACAATAAACCAACAAAAATAAATAAATAAATTATATAGAAAAATAAAAAATAGAAAATAAATAATAAATAATAAATAATTCATTCTTGTTAAAAGTTAAGTAGATAAAGCACGTTTAAGTTTATGTTATACATTTATAGGAACATTTATTTTTGTTTTTTAAACAATTTAATTGATTATTTTTTGAAAATAGGACTCGTAATACGATCGCGGAATAATTTTTTTTACAATAAGTTCATTTATATCTTTTTTTTTATTTTCGGCAAGCGGAATATTCTCTGTGTATGCTGGTTTCAAATTAGTAGCGAACAGTACATTTTGATTAACGGTTTGTCGTTTATTACGTACGAAAACTTTTTGGTAATTTTCTTCTTCATACGAGTTCTTGTAGAAAAAAGATAATGGATGTTCTTTTTCAACACGAAGTAACTTTATGTCGTGCCATTTTACTTGTGTTCTCTTTTCGTTAATATTAAAATTGTTACCCCACTCTTCTTGGAGTATTTTCAGATCGTAAAATTTGTCATGAAGCATTTCATTCACTCTGTAGGGCTCCCCTGACTTTTTGGCAGCACGTATTAAAGTAACGTATTGTTGAGTAACATAGATTGGGCCAGATTTAAGAAAGCGCTTTACTTGTTTTTCAATTACGCTATGCACATTGTCACCCTCGTTTTGAGAGTGACCACGAATCAGAAATTTATGTGTAATACTCTTTACATTCATTTTTTGTGTTGCGTAGGCGTAAGCTGAAAGAAGATATTTGTTTTTTTGCTGACCGCAGCAATTGTCAGAGTAAAATATAATGTCCAGTTCTTCATCAGTATTAGCTTGAGTAATTTTTTCTATATAATTCAGTACGCAACTTCCAATTTCAACGGCACCTCGTTTTCCCTCCGTTTCGTCCCAGAAGTAACATTCAACGTTTTTAGCATGTAAATCGCTTACAGTAAAGTTAAAACAATTAATTTTACTTTTGTAATAGAAAACTGAAATTTGCCCTTTTGGAATTGGCATCACAGCTTGCAAGTCGTAAACAGCAACAATTGTGTTGTCGGTCCGAGATTTGTCTTTTTCTTTTTCTCTCCTAGACAGTTCTTTTTCTTTCAAGTGGCTTTCATAACTTGCAGCAATTTCTTGTTTTTCTTCTTCTTCAGCATTTTTAAAACTTTCGCAGAGATCACACTGATCTTTTTTTGGTGTGAAAAATGAAATATTGAAATCTTTGTTAAAGATACGGTTAAACGATGACGCAGAAGCATATTGCAGGTTCTCTTTTTCCCGATTATCTTTATAGTCACGGTATAAGTCAGCTAAGGATTTATCACACTGAATAAACTCTCGCGACGTCTGCGCTCTCAGATAGTGTGATTCAATTCGTGGTATACTATCGATAAAGCTCTTGACAATATTATAGACTGCTGGCTCCATAGCAGGTTGCTTTCCATGTTTCCCTCTCATGTCTTCCTGCACAAAACCTGTCTCTGTTTTTTTTGTTAGTGCAGTAGCAATAGTTCTGTCGTTAATAGCTAGAGTATTTTTAAAAAATGTTTTGCAGACTCTTACATGTATATGGTTTAGCTGGAAATGAAATGCGGTATTAAGTTGTCGAAAATTTTGAGTGGATGAGTATCTGTATTTTGGTTTCTACAACTCTCCCAAGCTCCAATAATTTTCAAAAATATTCTGTCTTGATGTCTCATCTATTTTTGATTTGCAATTCAGCCTACATTTTTCGCCACACGCTGGACCAATCTTTTTTGCAGGTACTTGTTTTTTTATTATTCGATTGGTACGCTTTGCCAGAGTTGCGAAGGGTTTTTGCAATTTTACATTTCCAATTTTCTGGATTTCTTACCCTCTTTCTGCCTCTGTGTGCCACCTGCACTTCTGGAGCGATATTCAACTCTGAAGCACTTTGAACAGCTGGTCCATATGTTGATGTAGCGGGATTCAAAGAATTATTTGCTTCATTTTCCGAGCTATTTGATGAGGAGCTACTGGCACTATTTGAAGAAGAGCTGCTTGAAGTTGAGCTACTTGATGAAGAACGAGTTTGCGGTTTTGTTAATAGACGTTGCATTGAACTTTGAGCATTTCTTATTGGACTGGGTAAGAAATTAGGGTCAGCATCGGAATCATCAAAGTCACTGTGATCACTTCGTATAGGGGAAATATAATATTTCCTTTGCTCAACACTGCCAGATGTACTTGGTGCACTGTTTAATTCTTGAAGAACTGAAGATGTGCTTGGTGCACTGATTAATTCTTGAAGAACTGAAGATGAACTTGGTGCATTGTTAAGTTCTTGAAGAACTGAAGATGTACTTGGTGCATTGTTTAATTCTTGAAGAATTGGAGAAGATGAAGTTTTGGAGTACGGATTGTCGTTTTCTTTCTCCTGGTGGTTATTTGTCTTGGATTCTGTAGCCATTTCTAGAATTAATCTGGCACGATTCATTCTTAATCTACAAATAAAAGGAAGTAATGTATTGAGTTAAACACCATAAACTTTAAAAGTCAACAAGAACGTAGTAACTCAAAATTTCTTTCAGAACAGAGAATGTGACGACCTGACAATTTTTTCATTAACATCGCATGCGTGATTTCTAACTCCATGATTACCAATTAAATATTTTTATTTAAATGTTTACAAATTATCACAAAAAATAGGAAAGTAAAAGTTCTTCAACAAAATCGAACTAAGTCTAAAATTGCTTATTAAACCGACAAGAACGTCGTAAGTTGAAATTATATTTTAAATCGCATGTTTGTGAATCTACAATAGGGTAATAACTTCAATTATCCCAATTTTATGTTAACAATTAAATCAACTAAAAAGTTATAACTCGAAATAATTAACTAACTTCGACATACCTGTTTCAGGAAAAACGTTCCAACTCAAATTAATTCACTTTAAAAACAAAGAGGCGATCCTTTTCTTTCCGAGTTTCGATTGCAACTGAAGATGACGCAGTATTGAAAATAAGGGTTACAACCGTCAGCCAATCAGAAACAATGACTCTTATTGCCATCTCTACGTGGTTTCTTGCACTATAAAAACAGCGATTTGATTGACTTGTGGGGAATTTAATTTTACGTTTGACTACAGTGTTATCTCAAAATCGGAATTTTTTGAGTTACTACAGTATTGTAATACTAGTGCGACATGTTGGAGGTGCATTAGACCACTTTCCATTCTTTAAGCATTTAACCATTGTTGCTCCTCGAAGCTCTAAGCCAACGTCACAAGAAAATGTAATGCTCTCTCCAATAATGTAGTAGAATTTGACTGAAGACATGCGCCCACTAATTACAGTTCCAGGATAAGAACACGCCTGTACACATTTCGGTAACCCACCAGACCATCTACCGCTATCTTGACAAGCAATAATCGGCTGTCCTTGCATCATAAATTCTGGATTACAGTTCAGCTGAACTACATCACCTGCTGTATATGGAGCTGAACCTGTTGCATAACCATTATCCGGCGCACCCGGATCATCACATTGAACTTCAATGCATGTAGGAAAAGGAAGAACCCATTCACCTGTTGGTAGGCAAACTGATTCAATTGAACCTCTTAGTCCATAGCCTGAAGCGCAAGAAAATGCTGCTCTGCCTCCTACCTCTCGAGACAAAATAGACACTCTTGGAGTAGTTTTATTTTCTGTATGCAAAGTTATATCCCCACATTCTATACTTTCACAAACGGGTAGAGGAGCACCCCATTTACCACTAGGAAGACAAATAATTTCGGATGCACCAATCAAAGAATTTCCATTCGCACATGATAAATTTACTTTCGAACCCATTTTTGTGTCATTAACATTAATGATCAATCCACGACGAATAGGAATGGCTGGACATAATACTAATTTGACTACAACTTCAACGGAGTGTTCATGACGAGCAGGAGTTTGACAAGTAAAAATTCCGGAGTCTTTTTCTGTTGCATTAAAAATACTTAACCTGTATTCCAAGCTAGAATCTCGGCCTTCATCAGTTTCTGTAACCCATCCTTCTGGATAAATTCTGAAAATGTAACCAAAAAATCTGTTATATTAGGAAAAAATAAGCGTTCTCAGTAATTTTTTTTTTATCGCCAATAAGAAATTCAAGAAAAAAAAACAATTCGATAATCTATTACTACATTTTATCATGATTTTTAAAAAGCTTGATTAAATTTAGGATTATAAAATGGCGAAAAGCTTAAGACGCTAAAATTGTACCCACCTTATATTATTTTCGTTTCGTAAAACGTTCGTTTGCAATGTACTAGTGATCTGTACAGCAAACTGTTATTTTCGTATTTAATTTGTTAATATAACAAGGATTTAAGAATCAAATACTCTATTCTTTCTGCACAAATAAACGGTTAACAATGAACAATAAACAAGGAATGATGTTATCAAAAATCAACAGAAACAAAGCAATTCGGTAGGCTTCAATGTCAGTAGCTTAGTAGCGTAGCTTTGTTTAATAGACAATGAAGAAGATTCAGAAGAACGTTTCCGTTAAAAGACTAGTTGGTGGATAGAAAAAGTATATTAAGCTTCTGAATTTCTGAAGCGAATACAATCTAAAAAAAAAAAAAAAGTTGTACTCGTTTGCCAGACAAATGTGATGAATTCACTTTTTTGTGTTTTCAAAGGGAAGCTCTGTCATTAACTTCAGCTACAATCTACAAAGGAACCATGGTTCTGTTTTCAATATAGTAACACGTCCTGTATTAACATTCACCCCTTATGAAGGTCGTAACTCACTTCGTATTTAAAGTAATATTCGTATTCGTTTTGTATTGTGTTGTAAACGTATATTATGAAACAAGTATGCAGTTCATATGACCCCAAACAAAATCAACGCATGTCAACGCACAGTATTTAAATGTCAAAATAAACAAACATATTTAGTTTTCTGTTGATAAGAATTATGTTTCTGTTTAAATTGTTGTTTTCTAACATTTTAACTATAGAAAATGAATTCAATCAAATTATAGAAACAAAAAATTAACTTTGATTCGTTGGGTGATTGGACACAAAAGTTTTTTTTTTTGTGAATTTTGTTGTCTTTCTATTTCTTGGTGGGTTCGGAGTTGACGGTTGAATTTGGGCACTTAAATGCTCTTTTAAAAAAAACAAAATCATCCTACAGTGTGTTGATTTGTCATTCGAAAGTTGATGCAATTCCAAAAGTTGAGACTTTCAGAAGAATTTCTGCAATGCTAATAAAATCTTTATTTCGAACCAGTGCTCCATTGTCGTGATTGTTTTGTTTTATGTTTTAATTATGTTTATAACTCGCATGATTTATTTTATAGTTTATGCATGTGTTAGGCTGTGTTATATTTTATATTATTTTAGTTTTGTTTTATTCAAGTTTTTACTAACATCTAAAACATGCACTTATGACGAGCCTCTAATTGTAGAACTAAGCTTGCTTTAAGCTTACTACATCAAAGAATCTGAAGTGAAAAAAAAATACTTTCTTTGGATTTGTAGGACAATTGTCTTATTTGGACCACCTCCAGTCCATTAAGAAGTTTTTTCTTTTGTCCAATTTTCGGTTAATTGGTATGAAGTAGTAACAATAAATTAAAAAAAAAATACAAATATCTTACAATTATTGTTTGGTTTCCATTTTCGTCTACTCGTATCCAAAATATCAAAAATCTCAAATGACAAATGTAAAATTTTGAATTATGCCTACTACATGCTACGACTGGGGATCATGACGTTATTTCGAATGACAAAAATCTCGAATGGAAAAAATCTCGAAAAAAAACAAATTTTTAATCTAGAATGAAAAAATCTCGAATGCCGAAAAATATCGAATGAACAAAAATCTCGAAAGACAATATCTCGAAAAAATCTAGCGTAATTTCATAAACAAAAACATGGTTTTATTTCATTATGAAAAGTACCCCATTTTTGGGGCGTTATTTCTCACCGCCGTACATTAAATCAAAACATAGAAAATAGCAAAAAGAAACAAAATAATTAAATTATTAATTTATAAATACATTTAGGGTAGGCATAATGTACTTATATGTTTCATTTTAATGATTATTTATCACGTATCACGTTGTGATAACACACGATCCCGAGCAACACTAAATTCAGGTAGCAGTTTTGTTAAAGAGGTGATAAGGATCTAGAATTAATATATTAGTTTTTGAGACAATGGTTACAATTCGTGCGCGCGAATTTTATATTTTATATTTTATATTTTATATTTTAAATTTTATATTTTATATTTTATATTTTTTAATTTTATATTTTATATTTTATA